>CM057451.1:221272500-221332500 GCA_016271365.2 Neoceratodus forsteri
ATTCGCCATAAAAAGATTAGCATACTGAGGAGCCATCCTGGTTCCCATTGCAGTTCCCATAGTTTGAACATAATGTTTACCATTAAAGCTGAAGTTATGTGTCAGAATGAATTCAGTGAGTTTACCCACAACTCCAGGGTCAATGTTGGGGTCCAAGTCTTTGTCATGCAGGTATTTGAGGCAGGCTGAAATGCCATCTGTGTGTGGAATATTAGTATATCCTCGCACAGGTTATGTGGGGGAGACAAGCCAACAACTCCGCACTAGAATGAATTCACACAGACATTCTATTAATCACAAGATGATTGAGAAACCAGTAGCCCAGCACTTCTCCCAGGATGACCACTCAATCTCAGATATGTCTGTGATGGTCTTAAAAGGACATTTCAACAGTACACAACAGAGACGGGCTTCTGAAATTAGACTTATTTTACTTCTCAATATGGTGGCGGATGGTGAAATTCGGCGCAGGACATAGCAGTTGCATAACATCAAGAAGAAACTAGCACAGCTAGACAGTGACATCTACTTTTTATCCCAATGCAAAAGGAATAACATTATCCCTAAAGGTCTAACTATTTGGAATCCACTGAGAAACACAGATAATTCTACATATGCTGAACAACTTTGTCGTAGGACCTCTGAGAAATTGAGAAATCACAGAATCCACAGCTCATATGCCAAAAAGCATTTTTGAAGAAACAGTTTAATGAAATAGCTACCACACTGGAGAGGATGTCTGGTGAGCCTATTCGAACATCTTGCATGAGATAGACATGAACTACCAAAGAACCTTAAGAAAAGCCATGCTCATTAAAAAACAGGAAGTTAGATGCCCTTCAACTTACCATACTTCCTAACAACCATGAAGAACAGAACAGAGTGACTGAACAACTAAGCCACACAGATGGACACCTTTCAGTTGTTAATTTGTCCACCCACACACTGACTACTGGGGAATTAAATGTACTTCTAGGGCCTCAATTTCTGCCAACTAAACCACTGGACAGAATACAGTTTTGTGGTGAAATGGAGGAATACTTCCTGAGATTGAGACTCAGGGAATTTTTCATGGCAGAGAAGAAATCACAAACAGTAAAACTACTATGGATAAGAAAAGAAACCATATGAATTTACTCCCATCAAGTGGCGTAACAAGAAACTGGACAAATCATTAATTGCTTTCGCCAGAGAGTTACTGGTGAGATTCTTAATAGGCAGAAACAGGCCTGCTTACAACCTCTCTCCATTGGAACGGAGGGCTATACAAACACTAAAATCAAACCATAACATTGTCATAAAAAGCTGATAAAGGCTCGGCAGTGGTGATATTGAATCGGAAGATTACATTACGAAGCCAACCGGCAGCTAAGTGACCTTACCTACTACAAGTACTGGGAAGTGACCCAACTACAGAATATAAAAGAGAACTACAGAAGTTAATCAAAACATTTCCAGAGCATGTCCAAGACAAACTAAAGGACCTCATCCCCAGTGAACCTAAGCCAGGGACATTCTACATGCTTCCTAAAATACATAAGCCTGGTAATCCTGGTAGACCCATAGTCTCTGGTAATGGTACCCTGACAGAGGGATATCAGGGTTTGTAGAAGCTATTTTCAAACCGCTGGTTATACAAAGGGATAGTTACATCAAGGACATACTCACTTCCTACATAAACTTTCTGGTTTAAGGACTTACCACCTGATACCCTTTTAGCCACGATGGATGTAACCTCCTCTACACTAATATTCCACACACAGATGGCATTTCAGCCTGCCTCAAATACCTGCATGACAAAGACTTGGACCCCAACATTGGCCCTGGGTTGTGGGTAAACTCACTGAATTCATTCTGACACATAACAACTTCAGCTTTAATGGTAAACATTATGTTCAAACTATGGGAACCACAATGGGAACCAGGATGGCTCCTCAGTATGCTAATCTTTTTATGGCGAATTTGGAGGAGGATTTTCTAAGGCACTGTACACATAAACCACTCGCTTATTTCCGTTACATTGATGATTTGTTTATAATTTGGACAGAGGGCACTGACACACTTAAAGATTTTCACCAAGAACTTAATAACCTCCACCCAACTATAAAGCTTTCCCTAGAATATTCTGCCACAAGTGTACATTTTCTGGATACCACTGTCACTATTAAGGATGGTACCCTACATACCTGTCTTTACAGGAAACCAACAGACAGACAGAGATACTTACACAAGAAAAGTAATCACCCGAGCCACACAAAGAAATCTGTTATATATAGTCAAGCACTTCGGTATCACCGCCTCTGTTCAAATGAGGAAGACAGAGACACACATCTGGCGATGTTGAAAAACACCTTTATTGAGCAGGGACACTCCTCTTGGGACCTGTGTTGCACGTTCCACTGCTCTGTCAATTTCCCTGGATAACAGCTGCTGCAATATAAGGAATGGATGACTACCAACAGAATACCCTTAGTAGTCACATACCATCCTGACCTTGAACTCCTACGTAAGATTACTAAGGATCTCCATCCAATAATTAGTGAGGATGAAACCCTTAACTGTATTTTTCAAGAACTACCACTACTATCTTTTAAACAGCCACCTAATTTAGCCAACCTGATTATTAGGAGTCAACTTGAACCAGAACAGAATACCATGACATCATATGGTACACGACCCTGTCATCAACGCATATAAGACATGTAACCTCATTTCCACTTCAGACTGTGTGGTTACATCACAAAACAGACTATTCAGGATACAGGGAATTATACCTGTACATCAAGTAATGTGGTCTATTTTATCCAATGCAAGAAATGTCCTCGCACAGGTTATGTGGGGAGACAAGCCAACAACTCCGACTAGAATGAATTCACACAGACATTCTATTAATCACAAGATGATTGAGAAACCAGTAGCCCAGCACTTCTCCCAGGATGACCACTCAATCTCAGATATGTCTGTGATGGTCTTAAAAGGACATTTCAACAGTACACAACAGAGACTGGCTTCTGAAATTAGACTTATTTTACTTCTCAATATGGTGGCGGATGGATTGAACATTGATGTTGGGTACATGACACATTATTCTACTTAAACTTACACAGACCTTCACTTTAAAAGATGGACATAAACAGTTTAGTTCTTCAGCGGGCCTTTGATTTTGTAAGTTTATGGTTATCTACATTGTTGACTTTTCACTTTAACACTGTGGTGAGTGCGGTGTGTGTGTGTGTGTGTGTGTGTGTGTGTGTGTGTGTGCACTGATGTATGTATGTATGTATGTATGTATGTGTTTTGTGTGTGTTGTGTTTTTGTGTGTTGTGGGTATGGTGTGTATGTGTGTTTTTGTTTGTTGTGTGTGGAATGTGTTTGCTATATTTGTTGTGTGTTGTGGTTGTGTGGGGTGTGTGTGTGTGTGTGTGTGTGTGTGTGTGTGTGTGTGTGTGTGTGTGGGGGTTGTGGTGTGGTGTATGTACACACACGTGTGGGTGGAGCGTGGCATGGGGCAGTTGTTATGTGGCTAGAACACTTAGTTTTCACATAGTGTGCATTTATTTCCTTCTATTAGTTGTCAGTGGATGGATTTCACACTGTCACATTTTTAACTGCTCATATTAAGACGCATATCTCATTTACTTGGGGGTTCATTAAAGGTGTAATTCCTTTGGGTTTTCATTTAGATTGCTTAGACTGATTCTGTGCATGTTTGTTATACACAGACTCTGTGTTGAAATCTGCATTTATCAGGCTCATGGTCTCGTTTTCTTGTTTTTTTTTTTTTTGCACTTACACTTACAAGTGATACTTTCATGCATCATGTTTATATGTGTAGGTTAATTTGAGGCTTGCTTTCAACTTGCAGTTATACCTAATTTCAGGATTTTGTCTCTCATTATCTGTCCTTTAATATACCAGGACAATTGGAATGTAAGTTGTAAGCTCATCTTCCATGTATTAGAGAGAATGCCACTCCAAGGTTTTTTTTTTTTATCACTAGAATGCTTTCTTGGCATACTGAGACATTTTAAAATTTATGTGACAAGAACTCTCTGGCTGTAGAGAATTCTTGATAACCTTTGCTCTTCTGAGGCTCCTCAGTTAAAGGTATACTGGTGTTAATTAGCTTCTCTGACGTAATCTTCTATTATATTTTAAATGTATATGTTAAACCAATGAGAATTATTTCTGCTTTTTCTATATAATCTGGTGTTAATAATATGGGATATTTGAAAAAACTGCCACAAAGCTTCTGAAGAAGGACCTGGTTGGTTCGACAGCTAAAGCACTTTGTTCTTTTCTGTAACATCCATGTTGGTCCAATAAAAGGTATCAAATCATTTGTTTCTGGATCTAATATACGAATAGAAATTTGTAGTGGAGACTTAAGACCTACTGTCCCCAAAGCTTCCATTCCTTAACTGACAATTTCAAGGCTTTACCCTCCCTACCGTGAAATGTCTGTGTTTTAGAAGTTGACTTGGTTTAACTACAGTGGAGCCCGTTAGGATGCAACACAGTGTCATAGATTCATGCATGACGAAAGGGATTATAAACTGCATCTCTATCATGGCACTCCACAAACCTTACAGACTGGGTTATGTTCAATTGATAAGCAACTGATGCACATGTTCATTCAAAGAATGAAATCCAATCCTAGATAGGCTCTTTGCCTTCCCAGAAACGTCCTTTTCTGTCTTGTGCATCACTTAAACTGCAGCACATCCACAGAGCTCTTGCGCTTCAGTGTGATAGACTTCTGTTTCTTTGAGGTAAGATTACCCTCCTTGTGAACCTTCTGCCTTTTGTATACTGTACTGATTCTCTTGTCAGCTCAGTGAAACTACACAAAGGATGCATACTGTTTTTACTGCAATTGTTGGCACTCTAAGGCTAGCTTGTATAGCTTTTCCTTGGCCTCAGATCTGTGTTTGTGTGTCAATTGCATTTTACTATCCTCCTGTTCTGCTGCAGTTAGTGAAACACAGCTAGCTATTAAGTTTAGCCGAATATGCATGCATTTTGTTTAAACCAACCACCAAATGCAGCTGTAAACTAAAGTGCCTCCTCCCATGCACTTTTGTGAGTGTTTCTTTAATACTGCTCTTCTACCCCATGAGAGGAGTCGGTGCTCGATGGCACAATGGGACTGGCAATATAGTCTAGAGATTAGCATAACAAGTTGTAAATGAACTGGTTGCATTCAGCAGACTGGGGTTTGATTCCCACAACCTCCATGTACAGTACATATTTTATGACTCTGAGCAAGTCATTTAACCTCCCGAGTTCTTCAGGGTTGCCACTGAAAATGAGCACTTGTGCTTAGTGGCCTCACCCAGTTACCAAAGACGAAAAATGGAAGACTGGGGGGGGGGAGGAGATGCACTCCTGTGACCCCTTACAGTTGGGCACAACATAGCGTTGGTCTCTACACATGCTGCTGTGGCCCCATCCTCTTCAAATGCGGCTGGAGTCTAGAAGCAAGCAGTGGATAGCTGCCACCTGGGATCCCTTCTAAGTGGTCCCAGTGCTTGGATGCCAAGACAATCCTCTGTTAGCTTGCATTTTATCTCATCCTGTAATGACCCACCTACAGAGTTGAATGGTCTTCTGGTGGAAATTGAGCCAAGTGCTGGACCCAACTACACAAACCTAGAAATTGGAATGCCTCATAACAGTGCCAGTGGCCATCTTTTGGTGTCTTCCCTCTTGAGGTGCAGACTTAACTTCCCTCTGGTGCCATCTTTGACACAGCAGGATCGGGATCTCCTGTGCATGGGTGCAGAGTATGTGACATCACCTCACGGTGGCTATCTTGGTACTTTATTCCACACCAGGTGCCATCGTGTCTTCTCCCAACACAGAGGCAATCCTAGGGAGGACAAACAGCAGTTCCTCTGCCTACTTCTTATGCTGTGGTACTTGTACAGAGGTAATTCTGGGCTATATTCAGCATACCAATATAAGATACAGGCCAAATGATCTATCGAGTTTACTTGAATGTGTAGCAAACAGTCATTACACTGCAGCTGCCCCTCCCACCCCCTCTGCATCTCAGAGTTCATACTCACACTTGGTGACACCCCTTCCCCACAGTGTCCCTTTGATAATCTTCCACCGACTCTGTCCCGCCCATTCTTAAAACTGCCCACCGAACATAAGGATACTACCTCCCGGGGCAGTGTGTTCATCTCGTCATCACCCTTTCTGTGAAATAGTGCCGCCTCACATCCCTCCTGAATCTTTCACCCTCCAATTTCATACAGTGCCACCTAGAGTCCCTCTCTCCATTTTTTTAATTTAAAAATTCTCTCTGTATTAGTCTTGCTAATGGCTTTTCATATATTTAAAGGTTTTTATCATATCACCCTATCCCTCCTCTCCTCCAGGGAGTACACTTTGAGCTTCCTCAGTCTCTTCTCATAGGGTCTATCTTCCAATCTGAGGATCATTTTGGTTGCTCTGTGTTGGACCCCTCCAGCAATTTTACATTCTTCTTCAAGTAAGGGCACCAGAACTGTACGCAGTATTCCAGATGCGGCCTCACCAATGACCTGTACAGTGGCAGGATTACCTCCACTCTCCTGGTGGTGATACCTCTGGCAATACATCCCATTATCTTTTTAGCTTTAGCTTCCACTTTCCTGCACTGTGCAGAGTTGTTCATTTGCCCTGTTATTAACACCCCAAGATCTTTTCTCCTCCTCCAGTTGTAGCTAACCGTAACCCCCTCAGCTGATAATTTCTCGGGTTCCTTGCTCCAAACAGCATGGCTTTGCACTTCTTCATTTTGAACCCCATCTGCTATGTGTCTGACCAGTGCTTAAGTTTAGCCAGATCATCATGTAGACTCTGCCACCCTTCTGTGACATCCCCTACAACATCTATCTTTGTGTCATCCACAAAAGGCTGATCTTATTCTTAATCCCATGCGAGATGTTGGCAATCAAACTGCCAAACACTGGGCCCAATACCAGGCCCTGTGGTACTCCACTTGTTCCAGCTCTTGGAGTGGAGAGTTCCCCACCCACCACTACCATCTGTTGCTTATCCTGCAGCCAGTTCCTGATGCATTCCACTATTTTCTCAACTGCTTCCTGGTATCAACTTGCTAATCAGCCTCCCATGTGACATTGAATTGAAGGCCTTGCTGAAGTCCAGATACAGGACAACCACTGCCTGGCCCCTGTCAAGTGCCCTAGTCACTGAGGCAGAATTACATTACAGCCAAAGCAAATTGTAACTTGAGTGCCTCTGCATACCTCGACATTACTGCTGTACTGGTCAGTTTTTGTATAACTACCACTGTATATACACATGGCCCCTAAACCTTCTGAGTACCAGTACATGCAGGGACTTTCTCTGTGACCCTCCATCAGCTCCATTGTTTTAGGTGGCAGGGGTCTCTGCACGTCCCTTTAAACTCAAAGGGAGGTTTGTAAATCACTCAAGTGCATTTTGATACTGCCCCCTATTCCAACCTGATATAGGGACAGCCTGACCACTGTGCACTGAAAAACCTTATCCCAGGCAAACAGAATTTGCATACTACCAGTACAACAGTACCAACATACAAACTCTTATGACTGACGGGACTCATCGTAGTCAAGCAAAGAAGTGCAGTTCATGCAGCATCCCCCTTCAACCTTCTCAAACAGGACCCTGTTGCCTTATGTTATGGGCAAAATAGGGTTACACATGTTCAGTTCAAGTGTGAACCTGAATTATGGGCCTAGTCCATTGTTTCTGCTAAAAGCCAGGCTACCAAGTCTGTAAGTTGACATGACTGTGTAGGGTGTTTTAATTTTTTTTTTTTTTTTGTTTAGTGTAATATTCAATGCCACCTCAAATCTTGTTTAGGAACAGACCAGATAAGTGGTCTAAATATGTATAAACAAGTGTATCGTAGGTATTGCCAGTTCTGCTCAGTGGAGGTGTTTTGAGACCAGTGCCTTCTACTGTTACGAAAGCAATGAGTTAAACATGTCTAAGGTATTATTTGTGTTATGAGTTCTCACACTGTTAATTACCTATGCTGTTTTTGTCACCTCTGTATGACTACTTTTTGAAGGCTTTATTCAAGAGTAGTGGTTTATAGCGTGTGGTGTGTGTGTGTGTGTGTGTGTGTGTGTGTGTGTGTGTGTGTATATATATTTAGTTGTTAATTTATTTGATGTATGGGTTCGACTGAACTAGGGCAGAGTTCAAAACCCATGTTGTTGACTTGGGCAAAACCTATTCATCAAATGTTTCCTAGCAGAAATGTAAGCAAAATTCGGCTTTGCTGTTTTAATGTCTGATATGAGATGAAAAATGTTGCTGTAGTAAAATGCAACCATTTCTTGAGAGTTATGGTATTGCTTAACATCCAGCAACGCCATCAAAATGATTAAATGTTAAGAAATATAATTTTTGTTGGCATTGTTGGATTTTAAGGGACCTATGAAGAGAGACAATAACATGTAGAATTATGTGCCATCTACCATGCCTCAAAATCACAGTCTTGACAAGGTGTTCTGGAAGAAGACTCCTATCAGCTCCTTCCTGGATTTAGACCACTGAGGGAAAGAATGCCAGCAAGCATCACCCCTCTCTTCTCCCCCCTTCCCCAAACATGACCAGGTACAAACAGGTCAATGACTGTACGCCCTTGTCAGACAAACTCCCTAGCCAATGGCTCATCTTTGGCATGAGACTAAAGGCTAGGCATGAGATTTTAAATGGGGGAAGCAGGTCCTTGAGTGGCTAATATCTGTCCATGTTTTGCTTAGAACTGTGTAAACTGCAGTCATCTGGATTGGTTGTATGCCAAGCTGAAATTGGGGCTGGGGCTGTTGAAACAAAAGAATCGGCTAAAAGGAACTGCTCAAAGAATGCACCTTTCCAGCAACCTTCTCTCCCCCCCCCACACCAACGCTCTCTCTTCCAGGCAGCAGTCAGACTTTCAGCCATGTTATGTTTCCAAAGCCCTTCTGGGGGATTGCTGTTGGGGCGATCTGAATGACTAGCTCCTGACACAGAACCCAGGACTCTGCAATTCTTTTAAATCTGTCTGGGGGCAGTGTAGGGGTGATGGAAGCAATATGACTGGGAAATGGGAGCAGCAAAGGGACTCGTCCTAATCACCTGGGAATGGGTGAGGGTTAATTTTCTTTTAGAGATTTGTTTGTGTGCATAGCTCCCACAGCATTTGCCCACACATTCTTAACAGGGTGCCAAATATTTGGTGCTCTGCTCCAGGATACCAATTTTTGTGCTATCTGGGAATTAATATTTGGGGCTTGCAAATCCCTAGTGTCCAGGGTATCTTGGAAAGTTAACATCTGGTGAAAATTGGACTAACTCTTTGAAGTTTAAAATTGTGGGATACAGACTCTAATTCCAAAACTGTTCTTCAAAAGTTACAATTCAAGGGATATTGACTGTTGTAAGGATTGAATAACTATATTAAACTAAAAAAGGACTGTAAGAACACATCCAAGGAAAGTCAAGATGACCTGACCCTCCTACCAGTCATCATTTCAGAACAAGTTTTTGGCAAAACAAATCTTGGGGGGATATAACCATATATCTGCACATAACCACAACAGCTGAAGTTGCAATTTTAAGACTCCATATTTCATGCAAAATAGCAGATTCTGCAACAAAAATTACTCCACCAGAGAAAGATTTAGCTCTGGCACCTTCAAGACCAACAAGCAAAACACACAAGGATGATCACTTGCAAGCACCAGCGGACACTCTAATAGGAAGTTGCCTTCTCCAGTTCCAGCAGAGATGGCAAAATAACACAACAGGCCAATAGGTCATAGTCATTGTACCTCAAGGATATGCAATAGGATTATCAGAGAAGCCAATCAAAGACACACTTGTACACTCTTCTGTGTCAACAAAAGACCAAAATTGACCATGTACAAACAGTCCTCAACATCCTGCTACAAAGAAAAGCCATTGCTTCATTGCCCAAGAAACAGAGGGACCAAGGTATCTACTTCTCCATGGTACCCAAGAAGACTGGGTGCACTGGGGGTATCTACTTAATCTTCTCCATGATCTCCAAGAAGATGGGGTGCATGAGACCCATCTTTTGAACCAATCTGCCAAAAAGGTTCAAAATGGAGACCATATGATTGACACTGTTGGTGATCAAGAAGGGAGACTTCCTGACCTCCATTGACATGTGTGGGACTCTTAAATACACATTCCCATCAGACTATCCCACTACCAGTTCCACATCTTTGCCAAACATCTACAGTACCAGACACTTCCTTTGACCTGGCATCAGCTCCAGGAGCATTTAACAAAGTGGCAAAAGTTCTAGCTACATCCTTCAATCAGGAAGATGTACACATGGTACCATACTTGGACAGCTAGCTGAATAGAACCTTTTCCAGACATCAAGCAAAGGAGGATACTCCTAGGGTACTCCATAGCCTCAGTTTACATGGATGGGGAAATAAGCCAGGACAACAGCAGTCTTCAACTAAGTCAGCAGATGGAGCACCTAGGGGCAGTCATAGATGCACTCAGTCCTCACTTGACCATCTGCAAAGACAAAAAGCAAGGTGATTTCCCAAACCAAACCAAATCACTAATATGAATGCAGTCCCCCACTTCAGCACACCACCTTCAGATGCTAGGAACAATAATATTTTTGCATAATGCTAGTTCACTTGGCCAGATGTAAAATGTGCCCCCTGCAGGCACAGTTAATGCAATATGGAACAGCTGTAAAATACAACCATATACAAACCAGTTTCCCTAACCAGGAACACTCAAATTACTTCTCTGGATGAACTACACAACCTAATAAAGGGAGCAACACTAGAACCACAACACATCGTCCTAGACATCGATTTAAAGTTTACAAAGATAGGAGCCACTCTGAACCACAAGGTAGCCCCAGGGGAAGTTGTCCAGGTCAGAAACTCAAGCCCACATAAATGTTCTGGGGATGCAATGGGGTGGGGCAGTGGTGGTGGTATCAGTATTATCCTAGAGGCTCTAGGCACTGTACAACATGGCAAAAATGGAAATACAAATAACGTATAATGTATAATAAATTGGAACCCAAAATATAAGCTCCGCAGGCAGAATAAATATTGAGACCAGTGGATTAGATTAAATGCTTGTGTAAATGGGTGGGTCTTTAGGTCCCTCTTAAAGGCTTCCACTGAAGGAGCCTCCCTTAGTCCTGGGAAATGAGTTCCACAGGGCCGGACCAGTTACCTTAAACATGCAGTCACCTGATGTCTTCAACCTGGCCCTCGGAACTGCTAGAAGGCATCTCTCAGAGGAGTGTAGGGGGCAAACTGGACTGTAAGGAGACAGGAACTCACTCAGATAACCTGGGCCCAGCCCATGTAGGGCTTTATAGGTCAGCAGACCAACCTTGAAGGAGATTTGCCACGTCATCAGCAGCCAGCACAGATCATGCAGTACTGGGGTCACATGACATGACCTCAGAAGGTCCATCAGTAACCTGGCCACTTCATTTGTCACCAGCTGCAGGTAATGTAGGACCCCTCCACCTAACCCCCGATACAGAACATAAAGTAATCAAAAGTGGCGGTCACAAAGGCATGCACCAGTGTGGGCAGATCTTCAGCAGGATCAAGGCTTTTATCCAGGAGATGTTTATGATGATGGTAAAAGCCATTCTGGACTATGAACAACACCTAAGCCTCCAGTGTCAGTCTTTCATCCAGCATGGCACCCAGATTCTTCACCTTGGCAGAGGCCATTAGAGTAGAAGACCCATTTAACAAATTGGTCCTCTCTGCTGTTTCCCTCACACCCTGCTATTGGCCAGGCTCAATTACTAGTACCTCCATCTTGTCTGGGCTGAGCCATATCAAGTCCTAGATCTCAGTCGGACCTAAATTAAGTACATTGACCCTGCCAGGTGTCTTGTGTACAAATGACTGGTACAACTGGGTATCATCTGCATAGCACTGAGAATTCGAGCCATGCCATCTGGTAATGTCACTAAGGGGCAGCATGTATACAGCGAACAAAATGGGTGAGAGAATTGAACCTTGGGGTGCACCACAGAGCAGGGGCTTCTGTAGTGAGGAAAAATTTCCCATCATCACCCCCTGTGTCCTGCCACTGAGTAAGGACTCGAACCAACTGATGACCATTCTGAAAGCGAAGGAAAAGAACCTGTTCCATGGGAAATGAGTCTTGTTTTATAAGTTATTTATTTATGGCGTTTTACCCCAATCTTGGACTGAACCAAATTTGAGGGGGTGTGTGGTGGGTGATCCAATCAATCTTCTAGAGGTGTGTTTTGTTTGTTTTTTGCAGTCAGTATTCTTTATTTACTGTGCCCTGTACTATATTTATGATTGACAGAACAAGAAAGCCCTTTAAAAAACCACCAATTGTGTGGAACATCAGGGCACAGCAAATAAAAAAGAATACTGATTTTTTAAAATTGAAGATTGATTTTTTGTTTTTTTTACGTCCCCACCCCCAACAAACTCACTTGACAGTTGATGACCCTACCAGGGAGTCCACAATACTCCCTGAGATGATCCAACAGCTTTTGGTCCACCATATCAATTGCTGCTGAGAGATTGAGTAAAATGAGAGTTGACCATTCCTTCTATCTCTAGCCCTGAGGAAGTCCCAAATCCTTAATAACACTGCCCTGAGGAAGTCCTTATTAGCCCTGACCAGCGTAGTTACAGTACTATGTCTAAATCTAAATCTGGACTGGAGTGGCTCATAGATGTTAAAGATGATAAGGTGAGCCCTGAGGTGCAGAACCATGATATTCTCAATAACTCTTCATAAAAATGGAAGGTTGGAGACTAGTTTAGTCTAAAGCTGGCCAAGCAATTCGGGTCTCACCAGCGCATCTTTCAATGCACTCAGAAAAGATCCCTGGTAAAGGAAGCACTGGATTATCTCTGCAAACACTGGACCCAGAAATCCTGCACAACTCACTAGGAGGTGTGTCAGACATGGGTCCAGTTCACAATAAGTGGGCCACAGCTGAGAAATTGCACCACAGACCACCTCCACAGAAACAAACATAGACTGTCACCAGACAGAGGGAGTGCTCTCTGAGATAAACTACCCAACACTGCTTAGCTGCACCAGCCTAGTTGAGGTTATCAGAGACCAGATGGAAGTCACCCTGTCTGAGAAGAACTGAGCGAACTCTTCACAACATGTGGATGAAAATACTTCTTCCAGTTGGAGACAGGTAGGATGTAATAGCCTGCCCTCCACCCAGATTAATTGAGCTGGTTTATTACTCCCAAATGCAATCTCTCCAGACAGGAATAATTGCCTTTTTACGGGAGATTACTCTCTGATGCTCACCATAATGAGTTCACAGAGCCAGTCTGTCCCCATCAGCCCTAGATTTCCACCAACAGCGCTCTGATCTGTGATCCAAAGCATTCATCTTGCTAAGCTCCCCATCAAACCACAGGAATCTCGAGTGAGAAGACATGGGTCATACACAAACTCATGCAACTGAATTCAGGACCAAGGTAGCAGCCTTATTATAGGCTATCACTGCTTCATCCACTCCAGCCCTACACACAGTCATCACATCGATGAGGTCCAATACAACCTGGAGTCCTGCTGGGGCTAATCCCTTCAAAAGGGCAACAGCAGATCATCTTCACAGGGGTAAGACAGCTGGGGAGGGGCCATGAATGAGCACTCATGATGCAGTGATCCAACCGCTGACCATCCAATCTTGAGATTATTTATCTCCAGTCCTAGTGAGAATACTAAATCCAAGGTTTGACTGTGTTTGTGGGTCATAGCAGTAACCATCTGTGCAAGGCACAGTGAGGACATTAATTAGAGGAAATCTTGACCAAACTGCTAGAGTTTGTTGTTGACCCAGACCTTGAAGTTGCCCAGAATTAACCATCTGGGTGACTCTAAAACCCTCTCAGTGACAGTCTGTGATTTCCTGTAGGAAATCTTCTTCATGTCCCAGAGGCTGGTGCACAGGAAATGTACTATAACCTGCACCTGGACCCCCACGTATGGTCACACATTTAAACAGAAGTTTCCCCTACTGGGTGAACTGTGAAGTTCAGTTTGGTCTAAAACAAATGGCTAACCCCGCACCTGTGATCCCTTTGTGGGCAGTCAACTACTAATAAGCCTGCAGAGAAGCCATCTGGGATCGACTCCTCCAAACTAGCCCAGCATCATCACCCAGCCAGGTCTCTGATGCAAGTCTGATTAACCATGGAAATGTTTTTCCATTGATCTTGCATTGCACAACACAGCCCATAGGAGACAAGCAGAGACTGCTGGACTACTGGTTATGTGCCCTTTCAGTCCAGTGGGAAACCTGGGTATGGGACCCAACCATGTCTGGCATCTCCCTCAGTCCTGTTTTGCTTCTGGATGTATCCTGGTCCTCACCAGCCTTATGCAGCCCCTCTGTTGGCAACCCCCACCTCCCACCCCACACTGTCTGACATCCTGCCTCCTCATGATTCCCACCTCCTAAGTTCATCTATATGCCATCACTGATGGGCGGGGGAAGGGATCAATGTAGGAGTGGAGATCTAGCAGCTGGGATGGACAGTAACTAAGCCTGAAGGGCCCTGGACCCATACACATAATCCACACAGGTAAACTACGAACCAACTACAAGCCTAAGACGCACTTCAGAACCCCTTAAAGTCCACACTTCCCAGAGTCTCTCAACTCCCCTAACCCTAAACCCTCACCATACACCGCAACAAGCACTCCAAACCTAATACAATAATAGCTACTCACTCATACCAACAGACATGCAATAACCAAAACTGAATGTAAACAATTAATCTTCCCCATAACCCACTCTTCAAATGCACCTACTGCTAGATAAGTAAATAAATACAGCAACAAGAAATGTCAATTTTATACAGGAGAATCTACCCATAGGAAGAATTGTTAAAGGTGCTTTCCAGCTAACAGCAAGTCCACTGTAAGTTCAGCAAGTCAATAGTGAAATGATTCCAGAAGTGAAATAATTGGGCTCTGCTCTCTCCAGAGCAAGTCCAACAAATACATTTACAATGTTGAAACCCCTGCAGTTCTCTCTACTGCTGAAGAGCAGTACAGCAGCTGAAGTCACAATAAATATCAGACTGGCAGATCTTCTCACCACCAGTGGTCTGAGTCCTCAGTCTGCCTGCACTATCCCAATCTTCTCTGAACTGGAACCCTGGCACCAAAAATGACAAGTCAAAGTCATGACTCCTCCAACAGTTCTTACCAATAGCAGACCAAGCTCTTGTTCCTGACTCACACGCTGAATAGTTTGGGGACTTCTGTAGCAGACAATTCAAGTGCTACCACACTTCCTTGCTCAGACTATCAATTTCCTTGGGTCAGCTTGAGCTTTCCCATGGCTCCCCTTGGCTCTGTCATGGCTCTTTCAGTAGCACCACCAAATGGGTCCTCTTGGCCAACACTACCAGGTAATGCAAAGGGATCAGCAAGGACAGACATGGGCCTCCCAAGTTGGAAGAGTGACATGCAGCAGACTTCTGATGCTGGGTCTTCAAAGAACCACTCCCATTTTTTCCACCAGGAAACTAACGTAGAAAGATTAAAAGTAAATCACCAACTTATCACTGCACTGGTCCTCTCCAAAAACAATAAAACAATCTTTTGACCGACCACACTTCCTCTGGACCCTAACTACGCACTAACTACTACCCAAAAGAAAATATTAAAATGAAAACAGCTGAAGGTACTAAGATGTTTTAACTTGAACTAAACCAAAAATGTCAAGAGAGATCTGGATTCTTTCAAACATTCAGTATAAACAAATTTGGAGCAAAAAGACCACTCAAGCTAACAGCATACCCAGCCTGGCAGCCACAATTCATGTATTTCTGTACTATAGTCACTTCAAAACCATCAAGGGCAAATACATAGATACATAGACAGTGTCGGCAGATAAGGGTCTATGGCCCACCTAGTCTGCCCATTTGAGTTTGTAACCTCAGTTTGTTTTACTAGAACTCTGTTGCCCCTTACCTCCAGAATTCCTTTGTCTATCCCATGCATTCTTAAATCCCGTGATTGTTTCAGCCCCCACCACTTCCTCAGGCAGGGTGTTCTACTTGTCCACCACCCGTTCTGTGAAGAAATTCTTCCTCACAGTTCCTCTGAATCGTCCTCCCTCCAACTTCATCCCATGCCCTCTAGTCCTGAATCAGTTTCCATGAGATTGGACATCCTGGCCACAGTAACATACATTACAAAGCAAGGCAGAAAAAAGTTAGAGACTGCTGGAAGAAGCGGTTAAAGTTCTGAACTGGGTGTAGGAACATCTGGTGCATATCGGAGCCGTTCACCTGGCAGGCAGACTGAACACCACAGCATATTGCCTCTGCTGACAGGAAATTAATCCAAGGGAGTGACACTTACACCCTATGATCTTCCAAGAGATACTAGAGATGGGGCCTGCTGCAAATAGATCTGATGGCCATACAGAAAATTGCACCTCCTGTGTTTTTTTTTTCTCAAGTTTTAAGTAACAAGGGACCAGAGGCGTCCATGCACTGTCTCTACAAATGGACAGTCAAGCATTAATGTTTTCTACCCCTTTCCAATGATACCACAAGTATTCCAAAAAATGAAGCAGTCTTTGGTAGAGATGCAGTGAATTTAAATTCTGCCAGTGAAGTGAACGTGAAGTGGACAGTTCGCATTGCCTCTCCGCTACATGGAGTGGGCAATGCAAAGTGCTCACTCCACCTTGTCATTACCACTTCACATTAAGGCAGAATGGCAATGCGAAATAAGGTGAAGTCATTGTTTTTGATGGACTTAGACTTCCTCATTATGATTCTAAGTGACCCACTTAGTGTTTCAGATTTGGCAGCCCCCACCCCAACATCACATGGCTTACAGTATTGTAAGTCATGTGCTCTTCAGCTAGGCAGGAAGAAAGTGAGTCATACAAGCAGATACTTTTACTTTCTCCTGTGCAGACGGAGAGAGGAGTGTGTTTTATGACTGCTGATACTTTGAGATCAGAGTGAGGAGGAGATTTAAACTTTGATTTAGACCCAACAGCTTTTTTAAAAGTTACATTTATTTTGTTTTTTCTGTACTTTTTTTTAACTTTAATTTGCTCTTTCTGTAAACTTTAGTTTTCTTACCTTTTACAAGTAATTAGTTGTTTGTCTATGTGACTGTGTGTGTGTGTGCGTTGTGTGACAGTGTGAGTAGTGATTGCTCAGACTGAGGGAGCTCAGTAGGAGTGATGGACCAGGGCGAGAGAATGTCTGGGGCGGGGGCAGCTTTGGGAGAGCGTGGTAGTGGTAAGCATCATACCACGCGCATGTGTGGAGAGCATGGGTACCCATTCCTGTGGGACCACTCAAAGCATGTGAGTGTCTTTTTCCCCCACCCCACCCTGAAGCAGGACCAGCACCACCTCCTGTCCTGACTCTGAGGCAGTTGAACCACCACCACCAAGTCCAGCACCAGGTCCTCTGGAGCAGGAAGTGCCTGTTCCCCTGGGCCCACGTGTGGATCCCATCCCTGTTCAGCACTGTAACCAGCTGGCTGCCAGTTCATCTGGCCATCCTCCCCGCACCGCCATTGTTTGGCAGTTTTTTGACTGTGTCAGGGGGGACAGCAGTGTGGTCAAGTGCCACCTATGTGAGGTGGAGGTGTGCCGTGGCCCCCAGGGACTCATCTGGGGATTGGGGGCCAGCACACTTATATGCTCAATCATCAGCAGCTGGAGTGGCAGGCTACCACAGAACGGACCATACCTGCACCTGCTGGCCATTCTATGGCAGAGGGTGCAGCTGTGCATTGCGGCATCCCTAAGAAGAGGAGGGCCACAGCAGCACCTGCTGCTCCACCAGCACCCCCCCACCACCACCAGCAGGTCAGCCTGTAGAACGTGTGGACCCCAGAGAACTGCATGTAACACAGGCTGATGTGGCAGTTGTCTGGAGTGCTGTTGAGGATAACAATGAGAGGGTGAGTGGTATGGAGCAGCGGCTGGATCACACAGAGGGACATCAGTTGCAAATTATGTCCATGCTGGAACTGCTGCTGGATCACCATGGGATCCCACATTATTTTTTTTTTCCTTGTACCATATGCCCCCCTACACCTTCCTTGCTGTGTTTATAAAATGTATTCCTCCACCATCCCCGACCCTTGTATGTAATTATGCCCTTTTTTTGTTGTCTTCCGTATGCAAGACACTTTGTATTCTGAGCAGTGCAAGTATACTGTACTAAACTTGCATGTGTGCAGTCAGTCTTCTTTCCAGTCTGTGTATGTACTGCAGACACTGTCCAACTCCCCGACTTAAAAACAAACATTAATGAGTACAATGGTGGGGTGGTGAAGCCTGGAGAGATATTACAAAACAGGCTTACAATACATCCAAGTAACTAGTAAAATAAAAAAATTAAAAAAATGTTGTGAATCGTGATTTGTGACTGTGATGATAAAGAATGTGATTTGTATCACTAGTGACTCGTGATGATGGTCCTGACTTAAAAATGCATATTAATGAGTACAATGTTCATGCAGAATTAAGCACCACACCTGTCCAGTACTCTGAAGGGAAGCCAAAGAAACAAATGTGACTTAAGTTACAGATGAAGAGTGGGCCCTAAAGAGATGCAAATGCACGGACAGATTAAGATTGCAATGTGCACTGAAGAGATGCAGACACACAGGCACAACACCTAACCAATGCTCACCATTAGAAATTCAAATCTGGAACAGAATACCTTTGCCGATTGGGGCGGGCCGTGGGGGGAGGCAGTGTACTGCACTGCTGCAGTAACGGTCACTAGTACTAGTACCAGTAAAGATACCGTATGTATGTATGTATGTATGTATGTATGTATGTATGTGTATATGTATATGTAATATAGGTGTGTGTGTGTGTGTGTATACACTCACACTCACACACACCAAGTAATGCATAGCAATTTGAAAATTTCAGTAATATAACCACATATTTTAAACAAACTAAAATTATGCGCTGCAGCAGTAACAGTCACTAGTACTAGTACCAGTAAAGATACCACAAAGTACAAAAATCACACAGCTGCAGTGGATAGCAGCTTCACATTTCTGAAATTATGTGGCACAATAAAAGGTGTTTGATTTGATGTCACGCATCTCTCTCTCACACACACACACACACACACACACACACACACATGCATAGGAAATTGAAAACTTCAGTAATATAAACAAACTAAAATTATGCACTGCTGCACCACAACAATTGGAAAAAAATGGCAAGAAATATTGAAAATATTACTGTGTACATTAACACAGCTATACAAGAAAAATATCACCAAAACAGAAAGCACTGTCTTTTTCTCCAAGTTAATCTACCAACAGCACAGATACGCCCCTTCCCCAAAGCACACTTCCACTGTGTCTCAGTACACAGACTGAATGTTGTACATTAACATTCAAAATCCATACACAAACAAACGCTCAATGATATGAGCACAGAAGGGTATCCTATAATCGAACTAAAGTTTCAGCAAAAAAAAAAAAGACTCAAAAAGGCTTTTCTAACAGCTTTTTTAAGGTTTGAATCACAGAGAGCTCTCGGAACAGATAGTCTCCTACAGCTTCCTACACACACTACCCCAAACTGAGGCTGTGCAGAATAATCTAGAGCCCACGTGACCTGAAATCCCATGAATCACTGCAAAATTCGCCTTTGGAGCTTAAAAACAAGGTGAAGTGAGGCGAAGTACATTGTTTTCAATGTGACTTCGCCTTAAAGTAATTGGAGTGAGTGGTTTTAGGAAGGCAGAGTAATGCGGTTATTGTTTCAATGGATCACAGAACTCCATTAACGCTGCATGACCCGGCCTCGTGTTGCAGCACTCACTTAATTTGCCTTTCACCCGTGAATCACTCTGCCACGTAATTGGGGCCACTTCGCCCATCACTAGTCTTGGGTAAAGATGATGACGACGACGACAACCACCCCTGCTGGTCCAGATGGTCATGGTTTGTGATGTTAGTGGCAAGGTCTCTGGACAAACCTTGGTGTCTTCCCTCAGAGTGTAAATCGTGGCATCTACCCTCAGGGGAAATCTTATCGGGGAGCAATATATGACCCCAACCTATGCAACCTGACACTAACAGCTTAGCTCTTGAGAAGGAGATATTGCTGAGAGCCAATAACCACCCCAAGGTGGTAGAAACACCACTATATTAAAGAAGAATTCCAAGGGATGAAGATCACATGATGGTTTGGGCTTGCTAGCTGCTGCTTCTCTCAGCTCCCGTCCCCCATCTATAAAATCTATTATAATCCAGAGTTTTATGGCTAATACTGCAGGGGATTGTCTCAATAATACTGTTCCTGTATACCTAACGGAGCTTTTTGGCCATTTTCTGGTGTTTGCTACTGCTTTAAAATGCAGTGATGGAGGCCGAAATGAAGATGGCCTTGCCCAGACACATGCCCCCGGTCTCGCCTGATAAACAAATGAAGAAAGCAAAACCTCTCCAGCGACCTTTTGCTAAGCAACTGGGTGCACTGTCCGCCTTTGTACCGCTCTCAGAAGACCGCTTCCTGCAAGAACTGCAGCCGTTCAAGGAGACCCTTCAGGATATTGCTACTGATCTTAAAAACATCCGTTCTGAGATGGCGGACCTTAGAACTCAAATAGCAGATACTGAGGCACGTACTTATTCCCTAGAGGCCTGGAGAGACAGGACTGACCCAGAGATTACCAAACTACAATTTAAGACTGAAGACCTAGAGGGAGTAGGAGGAACAATATTCTGATCTTTGGGCTTCCAGAAGGGGCAGAGGGCCCCTCTGCAATTCCGTTTATGCAGAAACCTTTCTCCAAGATCGTGGGCCTTCCCCCATAACCCACTATTTAATAGAACGCTGGGTCCTTGCTTCCCAAAGCCAGAAGAGTCTGCCTCCCTGCCCAATGATTATTTGCTTTCTCAACTACTTGGAAAAGCAACATATCCTGGCTAAAGTCAGAGAATTACAAGCAATCTATTGGGAGGGCAAGCGGCTAAGGATTACTTAGGACCTGCCCCTTGAAACCAGGCAGAAGAGAGCTTCTTTTCACTCAATAGTCAGCAAACTGATAGCTGCTAACATTAAGTTTCATATGGCATATCCAGCTTGCCTGCAGGTCTTAGTGGATGGAGTATGGCTTTCCTTTGACTCTGCTGGCCAGGCCCAGGCTGATCTGTGCAAGAAAATGCCCTCTTTTTTATTTAAATCGTAGGGCTGTGGTCCTGTTTTTCTAATTACTAAGGAACATTGCTGTTTGACTGTGTAAATCTTCTTTCAGCTGGCTTACCATTGAGGTGTCTGGTCCAAGGGATGTCTCTGTGCAGGGAGTTTCCCGGGAGGAGAAGATGGCGACGGATTGAGAGGGAAGCGAGCAGCTACCTGTAGGCCTGAGTGAACCCACGCCGCACCGAGGAACCTTTTTCCCGTGGACTTTCTTGTGCAACTTGTTGTTTCCAGTGGGGATTGTTTTCATGGGTGGCTTGGCCTGCTACCAATCTGGTTCCCCCAGGAACAGTCGCATATTCATGGAACTGCTAGTCATTTATTCCTCCTTGTGATATCTCTATCTTGCATTAATCAAATGAGTCTGGAATTACCTCCTTATATCTCCCTCTCTGCTCACTATTAGTTCTTTCTTCTGGCTGCTTCTCGATTTATAATTCATCCCTGGTTTTGCTATATTTAAAGTGATGGCTATGCCTAACCTCAACGCAAAGTGTCTCGCTTTTCTCAATATTTCCCTATTAGACTCTTGTCCTCCTTTTCATGTCTTTTGTTCATGTCATTTTTACTTTATCACCATTCTTCTTCATATCCCTATCTCAACGCTTGCAACTAACTCTCTCTGCAGTCCTGTTTGTTCTGCACCTATCTCTTGCTCTGTGTTACCTCTTTTCATGTGTCTGGTGCCGACTTTGCTTCTCTCTTGTTATGCTGACAGGAATACAGCTTTGTTCATGAGGGGTGCCGGTTTTCAATGCTTATATGGGGCATCCCTGTTTTTTGGATTTAAACTACTTTCAGTATTTTTTCTTCTAGGTCTGTGGGAGGTGGAGAGAGAAGACATTGGTTTGAGAGTAATCCACCACATGTCCTGGAGTATGGGGGGATGTACCCTAACTACTCTCGGTCTTTGTTTCATTTCACATGGCTTTAAGGGGATCATTTTTGGCATTTTATGTCAGTCCACATTATTGCCTAATTTAGTGTCTGTGGTTTACTGGAGACATAAGCCTGTTAACTTCAGGTCTGTACATCTAGGTAGAAGTTTACAGGATAGTGTTAATAGGGTACTTATGGGCTCTCTACCATTCAGAGGCAAGGAGGCCTTTCAGTTGATTTGGAAATTGGGTAGAGGGATAGTTGTAAATAGTTATAAGGGGGTTGGGGTTATGGGGGGGTTTGATAATTTTGGTGTTTCGATGTTCTCCACAGTTAATGATGGGGTTTCCCCTTACTGTATAATGGATTTAATGGGCGGATTTATGTTCAAAGTTCATCTTTTTTCTGGATCTCATGGGAACACCAGTTTTGTAGTTTCTTTGCTGTATTGGTTGGGGAAGGGGATATTGGTACACTTCCTCACTACAATAGTCTGGCTATGTATGGGGCATTATAGACTCCAATGGCTAATGGACTGAAAAAGTTTGTAACCTGGAATGTAAGAGGGGCTCGTGACCTTGGCAAAAGAATCCAGGTCTTAAAACATTTATCATTCTTGCATGCCCATATCTTCTTCATTCAAGAAACCCATCTTCTCTCTGGGGAAGTGGTGGGCTTGCGTAGATTGGAGATTGGGCAAGTTTTCGCTTCTGGTACTTCATCCTCCAGTGCTGGCACTGCCATCCTAATTCACAAGTCGATTGCCTTTCAACCCAAAATAATAATTGCTGATCCTCAAGGGAGATGAATACTAGTTCAAGAATTATTGGATTGTACTGATTTAGTCCTTGGGAGTGTGCATGGGCCTGTGGGGGGAAATTCTGAATTTTTTCAGGATTTACTGAATGAACTAAAAAAATTTTCCACACTTCCCTTAATTCTCGGGGGGGGGGGAGATTGGAACCTACCACCCACACAGGATTTAGATGGATCTAACTCCTCACTCAAGTCCCCTTCCAATGTCCAGAGGGCTTTTGCTGAATTTCTCGATTCCGCGGGACTATGCGACCCTTGGCGCCTGCTAAATCCCAAGACCCGTGCCTTCTCATTTCACTCCATGGTACACTCCACTTGGTCCTGGCTGGACTATATCTTACTCAGCCACTTTCTTATTCACAGTCTTAACGATTCTGCCATAGAACCAATTGTTATATCTGATCACGCGGTGGCTTGGGTCACTGTTATGTTAAACCAAAATCTCCAAAGGGATTCAGTATGGTGTTTAAATATGCAGCTCTTAAAGGAGGACTATGTTATCACTAGAATCTCTGAGTTGATTCAACTTTTTATTGCAAATAATCAGGGTTCTGTTACAAGAATGGATCATGAATGGTGTGCCTTGAAATGCTTTTTGTGTGGTGAGTTTATCAGGCTTTCCTCCACCCGTAAACAAAAGAGAGAGAGGCTACCATCACCTCACTTCTGGATCAGATCCGTATACTCGAGCAATCTCTCACCTCTCCTTCCTCCCCTATTTTGCTAAAATCACTGTTGAATTTAAGGAATCGGTATTCTCGTCTAGTACAGGAAAAAAGCAGAATTTCACATTTTAAGAACTAAAGCAAAATATATACTGTAGAGCAAGGTGAGAAGGAAAGTCATCTCCTAGCCTTGTGTCTGAGGAAATTAGAGGCCTCTAGATTAATCTCCTCCATCAATGATCCTGACGGAAATACAAAAACACATCCAAGAGACATAACTGCTGTTTTCAGACAGTTCTACTCCTCTCTCTATAGCCAACATCCCACATCTCCGTCACAAGCTGATTTATCACTCCACCTCATCTTTACCTACACTCTCTTATGCAGCAATCTCTCTTATCTGTTCCAATATCCCTTCAAGAGGTGTTGTTGTTATCGGCTATACATAATCTCGCGTTGGACAAGGCTCCTGGTCAAGATGGTTTCCCATCAAATTTTTATAAGGTTTATGCTAAAGAGCTCACTCCCTGTCTGTTATGTTTGTATCAGTATATCCTCTCAGGGAACACTCAAGACCCTTCCCTGTTGGAAGCCTCCATTATCCTTCTCCTTAAACCAGACAAGCCACCCCAACTGCCTGCGAGTTACCGTCCTATCTCTGTTAAATTGTGATATGAAAATTTTGGCTAAGATACTCGCTAGTAGAATTGAACAAGTCTGGACTCAGCTTCTCAGCCCAGAGCAAATTGGATTTGTGTCAGGTAGAACCCTGGCTGATCATCTTCATAAATTGTCGTATCTGGTTCAGGTGGCCAAAACTTCCCCCTTCCCCCATGGCTTTGATGCAGAAAAAGCATTTGACAGGGTGGATTGGAATTTCTTGTTGACCACGCTGCAGACAATCGGTTTCCCTAATAACTTTATTAATTGTATTCAGGCTCTATATTCCTCCCCTCAGGCTAGAATACACTGCAATGGGGTACTCGCCAAGGTTTCCCTCTCTTTTCGGGCACACGGCAGGGTTGTCCGCTCTGTCCTTTTCTCTTCAATTTATATCTCGAACCCCTGCTTAGGCAGCCAAAATCTTCCCCTTTAATCTCCGATATTCCAATAGGTGACAGGGTCCCCATGCTTTGTCTATGCGGACGATATATTGCTTCATCTCTCAGATCCGGTTTCTTCTTTAACAGAAGTATTGCACGTTATCGATACCTTTGGGAAATTCTCGAACTATAAACTCAACATTAGCAAAACAGAAATCTTCCCCCTCAATTGTCTAACATATAGATCAGCTTTCAGGGAGTTTGGTATGAAATGGACCCCCAAGTCCATCAAGTATCTGGGTATCCATATTACCTCAAACCTATCTTTACTCCACAAATTAAACCTGGAGGATTTGTGGCTTAATATTCAACAGGATTTATCAAGATGGAAAAAGCTTCCTCTTTCATTATGGGGTAGAATTAATACCATCAAAATGAACGTCCTACCCAGATTGTTTTATCCACTAAACATGCTGGACGTTTGGTTACCCTTGTCCTTTTTTCAGCGCATCCATTCTGATGTTAACTCCTTTATCTGGCAGAATAAAGCTATTAGAAGATTTTACCTCAAGTTCTCCCTACCTAAAGAGTCGGGAGGCTTGCGTCTCCCTAACTTCTTATTCTATTACTGCTTGTCACTTATAAGTGTGGGAAGTGGTTTTCCTAATCGGAATTCTTTACTCAACATGAGTATGTCCCAATCTGGTTGCATATTGAGTCCGATACTCTTGCGGCACATAATTTAGCTCCTTCTTCGCTTTTTTACATGCCCTTTAAAAATTTACCAAAAGCTCTGCAGTCTTTCTCGATTGGCATCTCATTAAGAGTGCTCTCCCAAATGTTCAATCTTTATAAGGTAGTCCCGAGTGCGGATTTTTCTCAGTCAATCTATGCTAACTTGAATCTCAAAATAGGTGGAGCTCCTTTATCTCGGTGTTGATTATTTCTCCCTCCCGATCTTACTGTGGCTGACTTTTACTCACAGGATGTTATGTTATCCACTGAGGAGATTCTCACTAAATTCAAATTAACGTCACGGGCTGCCTTTCAAATTTTTCAGCTTAAACACTTACTCGCTAAGGTGTTTGGGAAAGATTTCAACCTCTCCCATATTGGAGCCTTTCTCCAGCAAATTAAAACTCTTGCTAGCAAATACCATGGCATTTCTACCATATATAAATTGGTTCTCGCATTCCCACAATCTCCTTCGATTTGTCGGTTCTCTGATTTGGCAGGCGTGTGTTCTGGACAAAGATATTAACTGGCATTCAGTATGGACAGGCCTATACATACCTTAGCCAGGACCAATACAGGCTTACACAATACTGTATTTTAAACAATATGTATTATACTCTTATCAAATTGGACCAAATGAAGAAGCTTCCCTCCAACATGTGCTCTAGGTGCAACAAGGAGGAAGGCTCGCTCTTTCATATATTGTGGTCATGTGAGAAAATATCCCCTTTGTGGAAACAAATTGAATCTGCTCTGGACCCACTGCTGGGACTACAGGGCCTCTTCTCCCCCCTCATATGTGTTCTAGGAGACTACTCTGGAATTCTGGTGAAGGAGAGAAGATTTCATATGGCCCTAACTTCAATGGCGGTCAAAAAGCTAGTGCTTAGATATTGGAAGGATCAAGTCACTATTTCTTATACAGAATGGTTGCATGAAATATCTTTTGTGCTCCGTCTCGAATATTTAATTGTGAATACGTCACCACCATTCATCTTTTAATAAAAAATGGGGGAAATTATATGCCCTCTATTTGGCTTGACAGGATGTCCTTGGTGGGTTCACGAGCCTCTCTTCCTTCTAAAACTTCTAAAATATTTACTTCAATGGTTATCATATTTGTTTTCCTTTTATTTCTGGGGTAATAAGCTACAGGAAAGTGCACCCGGGGGGAGGGGTAGGGCTGGTTTCTTTTCTTTTTAATTTTCAAGGTTGTGTTGCTATTATTTTCTCCGAAAGCTTATTTATCTCTCTCTATCAATATACTTATAGCCCATTATGTAGCAGGTGCTGTTATTAATGTACATATTTTTGTATGATTTTGTGTTGGGGTATACTTAACAAAGTGTATCAAATTTAAAAAAAAAAAAAAAAAAAAATTCCAAGGACAGGCACATACAATCAACAATGGGCATAACTGTCAAATGGTGTGGAGAACATCATATGCAACCTACCACCATGTCAATACCCCTTTATGCACTGCTCCTTCAACATGGATTAGACAAAGGCTTCTTGGCATCATCCTTCAGAGTCTAGCTGTTGGCCTTCAGGGCAGCCACAGGAGAGATCGGCCAAGTGGCTCCAGGCACACAACCTTAAATCAGATTTCTAAGGCTGAGCACTAACATCAAACCAACAACTAAGCACATTACAGCCCTATGGGATCCTCAACATTGTCCTCAACACATGAGCAGGGCACCCTTTCAAGCTTTGTCACACAGTGGACGTCCTTTGGCTCATCCTGAAGACATTTCTGCTGGTGATATGATTGGCAAGATGGATTAGTGGGGCTTTGTGTCTTATCCTGATAGGAACCTTTCCTCATAATTCACCACAGTGGGTCACATTATGTACAGATCTGCATTCATCACAAATGTGTCATCACCCTCCCATGATGCCCACCCCTTAGAGCTTCAAATGTTCTACACAGACCCCTCCAATGACAGAAGATAATTGCCACATAATATCAAGAGAACATCTTGATCTACCAGGAAAACTGAAAAACTTTTCATTATCACCAAAGGTCACAAGACAGGACTGGCAACCTCGCAGGCCACAATTGCCAACTGGATAAATGGACAATCTAGGAAGTGTGCAGAGCTGCTAACAGAGATCCACCAAAGCATACTTTACCAAGGTGATAGCCATATTCTGGTCAGAAAGAAATGAAGCCTCAGCAGTGGAAATATGTGATCCAGCCACCTGGGCATCCATACACATGTTCGCCAGACATTATAGACTGGACAGTACTAACCCCCACAAGCAAAATCTTTGGAAAGTCAGTCCTCAAATCAGTAACCACCCCAGACTGCTTTTTAACCACCCAGTCTGTATGATTTGTGGACTGCTATAAATAGATGCAGTTTACAATATAAGTTTACTTACTTGGTAAAGATTATTGCATGAGCATCTCTTTACAGCACAATAGGACCCACAGAGACTTGGAGATCAAGGGCACCAGAGCCACCCAGTTGAGTTAGCCAAACACCAGCGTGTAGGTGTGTAATTGGGGAGAGGAGCTGACCAGAGGTTTAGTGCATTCTAACAAAAGGCAGCAGATTTTAAAGATCAAGTTATTTGGGGTCCTTAGCTGGAAGAACAGACTTCACTGACAGAAATGAATGAAAGTACCCAGCTTTACCCTAAATGCATATAGATATTTATTTATTTATTTTATTTAGTTAGTGTCAGTGGCTCAGTAGGTAGCACACTCGCCTCTGAGGCCGGGAGATCAGAGGGCTGTGGGTTCAGTTCCCACATCTGGCACTTGGGTTAATATCCCAGTACTGACATTGTAATTCAGCATGAGAGGGGTGCTGCATTTCTGAGGTGCCGTCTTTCCGATGAGACGTTAAACCGAGGTCCCATCTGCCTTGATTGGTAGTAGTTCAGGTGGCTGTTAAAGATTCCATGGCACTTATCAAAAAGAGTAGGGGAATTTTTTATTAGAATAACATCAAAAACAAACTAATTATTAACAGTGTTAAGTCACATGAAATAATATACAATCAGAAAACAAAATCAACAAGTATTACAATCGTACATCATCAGATCAGTGTGTGGAAGGAACTATATATCGGCCCCCCCCCCCAAACAAAAAAAAGTGGAGAAATTTTATGCTAATATCAACGATAAATCATCATAACTGCGTTACATCACACATACCGATTTAATAAACATAAGAAAAATAAAATCCTAACTGAACTTAAGGCGTTAAGCTACACAAGGGTACCCAAAAATGAAACAACCTACACTGATACATAATACTACCTAATGATATAAGTCATCACAGTCCCCCCTTTTATTTTTTTCTAGATACCTAACAAGATTAAGATTAGGTAGATTATCCTATTTTTATTTAATAAACCTTGTAAATCCCTTCCACCAATTAATCACCTTCTGAGCGGTAGCCCATTCGCAATCCTGAAGATAAATTCTTTCCATTGCCCCGTGAACTAACAATCCCACAGTATCATAAGACATCAATTTTTGATATAGTACCCACTGGCGTCTAGCCTGCCATAGATAAGTTAAACAGCAGCAAAAAATTTGCCAGGTCTCTAAATTATACCTCCCCCCCCCCCCCAACCGAGGATAATTACCCAAAATTAGTATGTTATCCAGATATAATAACCATGTCATATTCCACTTTATGGCCAGGAATTTCCAAAGAGAACTAGCATATGTACAAAAAAAAATTAAAAATGTTCCATCGTCTCCTCCTGAGTTATACACTCAGGGTAGGGGCAAAATCGTTCAGTCATCGCTTTATGCTTTGCATTTCCCCTAACACTTATCCTACCATAAACTAAAAGCCAAACGTATTCCCACATATATTCAGGCAACCTGGGATTATTCAGTCTCTGAAGAACCCTCCTTATATCAATCGAGGGACGGTTTTTAAAGGCTGGTTTAGTTTGATATAATAGGGACATCACTAGTTTATATAATTGAGGACCCGTGTTATTCCTCACCACTTGAGCAGATAAACCCCATTTGAAAAGTTTTTTTTTTTGCCACCGACAAAAAATAATGTGGTAAAGTTAATTTCTGAAGGGGTTTCGGCGGGGTTACCTGCCAAGCTGAATAATAGTGCACCAAAACCTGTTTTGTTGTTAACCCATACAGAGCCGTGGTTGGTGATAATCCGATGCGGATGTTTTGTGATGAGAATAATGTAGTAAAGAAAATTACCGGATCCACCATCCCAAGGCCCCCCTTGTTTTTATCTAGGTATGTATATTGCCGCTTAATAGGGTTAAGCCTATTACCCCATAACATTTGAAAAAATAAACTATAAATTCGTGTTTCCAACTTTATGGGTAAGGGAAATACCATTGCAGTATACAATAAACTAGAGATAACAAATGTTTTTATTGTCTGCACCCTTTTTAATTTCTATAATTTGCAATGTTTCCACATATTAATTTTTCCCTCTATTGAGGCCAATACGTTGTCCTAGTTCAACTCAGGCAAATTCTGAGGCCCATATATCAATCCTAAGATTTTTATAGGATCAGATGAAATTCGAAGTCCCTGAATGATAATATCAGATGCACCGCTAACCCCTATAAACAAACCCTGACTTTATTTTCTTTGAATTTTTGAATTAGACACCTTAGAATAATACCTCGTATAATCCAAAAATACTGCAGCTTGCTCATAATTAGAAAAAAATACACAAAGATCATCAGCATAAGCCTGTATGTGAAGGTCTTTCAACAAGGGAGGACCCAACACCCCTTCCCATTTAGGTATTTGTGACACTGATTGGATCAATGTGTGCATAATAAAGGGCTCAAGAGACACCCTTGAACCCCAGTGGGCACATGGAACCCCTCCCCAATAATGCGTTGCACAATCAGATAAATAAGTCTCAGTATAGAGTAATTTTATCCAATTTATAATTGTCAGGAACCCCATAATGCTGTAATGTCATAAACAAAAATGGGTGATAGACTCTGTCGAAAGCCTTCCTTTGGTCCACTGAGACAATACAGCCTAGTTGTTGTTTTAGACCAGCCTACTCAATTAAATCTCGAATCATATGGGCATGATGGATTTTCCTTCCTAGAAGCCCACAGTATTGATAAGGTGAGAGCACTGTTACTGCGTATTGTTTAAGCCTGTTATTCAGAATCCCTGTAAAAAGTTTATAATATGTATTCAAAATTGTAATAGATCACCAATTTTCAATAAGTGCTTTATTTCCTGATTTATAAAGAAAAATCACTAGCCCCTCGGAGAACCAAACTGGAAAAGCCACAGCGAAATAAGAAAAAAATTAAAAAACAATTCTAAGCATTCGGGGAAACCTCAAATGGAAATGCTTTATACAATTCAGAAGTTAATCCATCCTGCCCAGGTGAAATACCAGATTTTTGAGATTTAATGGCTTCCATAATTTCCGATCTCGTAATCATACAAGTTAACAAAGATTTATCAAAATGAGAATCCGGAATTTTTATTGTATTCAAAAATTGCCTCATATCCTCAGCACTTGGGGGCACTGTAGATGTATGAGAGTAAAAAGGCCTTGATAATCATCTGTAAACCTTTAGAATCCTCCACTAATTGTCCCTCCCGATGTATCAGTGCAGCTAAAGTGGTGTTATTTTTGAACTTCTTAAAAGCTTCATATGGATCACCATGAGGCTGTTCTTTTTTTTTTTTTTTTTTTTTTTTTTTAGACCAAATTGGAGAAGGACTTGTGAGATTTTAGCTCTATTATATTGTACCTGTTGTAATTGCTGCTTTAAAGTTTGAATTTGAGCAGAGTAATCAAATTTTGAGGTATTTTCCATAGAAAATAAATTAATACAGCTATTGCCTGAGTTTTAAATAGCTAAGAAATCTAAAGTTTTCCTCGGACCTCCCTTGATTTTTAAGTAACTTGCATAAATCATCTTTAGTGTCGCCCCACCATTGCCCCAAATCCTCATACAAAAAGGAAACTGAAAGACATGCCTTAAGTAATGTAACAACATTATGAAGTACTCCAGGGGACTTTAGTGAAGGAGCACTCGGCTTCCACCGGGTTTTCTGCCACTTAGGGAATGAGTAAGGGGAGAAATTACGCTGGAGTAGTAAATGATCTGAAAAGGAAACTGGAATTGTATAAAAATTTAAAAGTAAGATTATCTGACAGAAAAATGTAATCTATAGTGAATGTATATGCATTTTTTTATAAGAAAATTTAGCCCCCCCCCCCCACTGATGAATACTACCAAGAACTAACCCAGATGAGTGTAGTAAAGTGCCTAATACGTGAGAGTCGCAGTAAATCTTTTTCCCGAATCTCTTGAGGTCTCTTTCCCCCATTTTAAGTTCACAATTGAAATCACCACAAAGGAAAATTTCAAAAGAGGTAACTAAAAAGGGTTTTATCATCTGAAACAGCGCCACCCATTCAGCTTTCAATTGTGAATAGTACACATTAATAAATCTACAAGTCATGGACCTCCAAACCCCATCTAGAATCATTAGCCTCCCTGGAATAAGATCCATTAATTTTATCAAGGAAAACTTGTAAGAATTGAAAAGAAACCCCAAGCCATTGGCTGATTGTTGACCAAAGGACCAATATGAAGGACCCCAGCACCATTCTTTTTGAAAAATTCTGGCCTGGTCTACAGTATACATCCAAGTTTCTTGTAATAAACAGATATCTGAAAAATTGTTATGAATATAATCAAAAATGACCTGCCTTCTTTTAAAGTTCAATAAACTATGAACGTTCACTGAACCCAGTTTAAAACTAGCCAGTTGGAATGTAAGAAATTAACCATCTTTTTTCCACCTCTTTTTCCTTTTAATTTTCTATCCTTCTTGAACCACACGGGGGAAGGGGGGCTATCCCGTACAGGTTGAGAGTCTGGCTCCTCACAATCCATAACTGAATCACCCCATTGGGTCGATAAAACCTCAAAAGGATTACTGGTTTCCATTTCCAGAGAAGGAGGGGGCACTAAAGGTGGTTTTAAGAGTCCTGGAAGACCTTCTCACCTGAGGCAATGCCGAAGTAACATACTCCTGAGGAAAACTCTCCTGTTGTTTAGCATAACAAACTGGAGATAGAATGGGAAAATTATCTACTGGAGTGTCAATAGAGTGAACCTCAGATTTCTCCATCAAGGGATGTGAAGCAGGGATATCCACTCCACCACCAGGAACCAGACTCACTGGAACAACACCTAAGGCCAAATCTTGGACTTTTTTGAATGAAAAGATCAGGGCTGCTAATAGAGGCTTCATTCTTAGCAGCCCACTCACATTCCAAAAAAAAACATGGCCTGTGTCCTCACAAAGATCACATTTTGTGAGATTCATACATTGAAAGGTAATGTGTCCAGTTTCCCCACAGTTATCGCAATGAGGTTTGTCTCATGAGCTAGATAAATGCGTCCGGGAACCGCATTTATAGCAGGCCTTAGGCTGCCCAGCATAAAAACAAGTGCCCCTATCTCGTCCTAACAAAAAGGAGTTTGGAATATGTAGAATATCATTATCAGTCTGCCTGAGCTTGACCTTAAACCGCCATCCCCCCAGTCCAAAACTGTTCAGCATCTAAAATGGCTTCTGGAGAACTCAAAACCTCACATTTTTGAGACGGCCAATACAAGATATCAACATGTACTCCCTCATTTCTGAACATTATAGTAACAAACTTAAGTAATGGTTTCGTTAAAGGAATTACCAAAAATGGGGTCCACAAAGGGGAAAATTTTACTTGATTATACCGTTCCCAAAATAAATCTAGGGCATAAGCTGAGCAAAAACTCGTATCAAAATTATCCTCACTAGAAATATTTATAAAGGCGAATACCTCCCGGGGAGAAAAATTAAGTGATTCTTTTAATAGACATTTTCCAACATTGTGCCTATCACCCCTTAACTCTAAACCTCCCTTATACCTCAACCTCGCTGCATTTCTACGTGGTGCTGCTTCTTTTTTAATTTTTGAAAATAATTCAGACATCAATGGCTTTTCTGATTCAGTATTACTTTGTATAGGATGAGCATGTGTCTCAGGTCTTAAGTCAATCAAAACATCAGAAGGTGTGATTTGTACACTCTCCTGAGAAGGCTCAGGTTCCCCTTGTTCCACCTCAGGTTTATCAGGGGTCGCAGGTAAATCGGGCAACCTTGGCTGCCATGAAGGTTCATTTTGTGAGAAATTCAGTTTTGGTCCCAATCAGGCATAGGTCGCATGAGCCATTGTTTAAAAGTCCAACCTGCAGCACTCAAAGCTTGCTGAGAATCAGTTAGCCTCAGTTAATGGCTGTAAGGGGAACGACCTGCGCAACGAAGAAGCAGAGGTGTTCTCATAGGGAACCGAGACAGTTTGTATCCCAGGTATCACCCCCAAGTTCCGTTTGGCAGAAATCACAGCCGCCCGTTTCTCTTTCCCTTCCTCACCCACCTTTTCACCATGGGATAGAGTTCTTTTTAGAAAAGAAAATTCTGACACTCCTGTCTGGTTGTGTGGTTCTGTTTGGAAAATGCAGCTTACCTCTGTATGCTGTGGCTCTGCAGAGGTGACTAGGTGAGAGGCTCTGAAAACAAATCCGGTGTCTTTTGAGGGAGTATGCACCTGCTCGGTGCAAACGGAGCCTCCACGCTCTGCGGTAGGCACATCCGGGACTCCCATGGTCTCCGTAGCAACCGGAGATACGACTGGAGTAACCCCAGCCAATAGGCTTCCTGTTACTGGCTCTCAGCACTGAATCTGTCCCAATTCATTACTGCCAGCCAAGCAAATGACAGCAGGGGATTGCATGGACTGTGCTTCCGAGGCAACTGCACTCAGAACCTCCTCCGACAGATCTGGAGACTCCAACTTACGTGGAAAACTTGCACAAGAAGACAGAACCGCAGGGAGCTCTTTGCTAGCATAAGCACTTAATTGATTCTTCACTCATTCATGTTCCCGAGCTAACTCCAACAGCTGTTTTACCAACTGCTCTTGTCTCTCCATAACACCCAAAGCAGATAGGGTTCCAGTAGAAGCAACAATAGTCGATAAATCCTCTGTGGAAACAAAAATCTCTCCATCCTCTGAAGAGTTCTCTATAACCTGGTGCCCAGGTAATGCCATAGATTCAATCATATTGCCAGTAAAGCTCAACTGCTCTCCTTGTTCCATGCTGACCGTCCACCTCCAAGGCTGATCCAGCAGTGAATCAATTCTCAGCAGCAAGTCCTCCTACTGCCAGCAATGCAGTAGGGGAATTTCCCCGATGTCCTGGCCAAATTTCCTTCATTCACTAAAAATACCACCAACAGCTTAATCTGGTTCAAGGTCAGTTGGCATTCATCTGTATCCCCCTTCCCTGGGTCATGCCTGAAAATAGGCAGGATTTGTCTAGTGCACTTACCTGGTCAACAAAAGCTAAATAAATAAAATAAAATTTTCTCTTCATACTGAAAGTACCAGGTTAAGTTGGGAGGAAAACGAGGTTTGTAGAAAGTGTTGGGGGACTTAAAATTTCAAGTTAACAGGTGGTTTGGGGGAACTATCTGAGGGTGTGTGTGTGTGTGTGTGTGTGTGTGTGTGTGTGTGTGTGTGTGTGTGTGTGTGTGTGTGTGTATTTAGCTTTTGTTTACTGGGTAAGTACACTAGACAAGTTGTATGCCTATTTTCAGGAATAACCCAGGAGAGTACAAGTAATACAGATAAATCAGAACATACCTGCAAATAAAGCAAGTACATTGAGTCACAAAAACAGGCATAGAATGACCTGCTATGACAGAAATTAACATACATGTGAACAACAATATAAAGTCTAGAATGTGCATAGCATAGACGAATGCCATGGAGAGCATAGGATTAGGAGAAATGAACAATAGAACATAGCAGGTCCTCAAAACAGTTAGGTTCCAAGTATGTGGCCAAGTGTGAGTCCAGTGCATGGGACATTAGACTAGGGAGGCTTGGGACACTCGCACGCTAAGGCCAGCTTCAGATACCCCCACAGGGACTTCCGGAGGCACTGGTGGGAGGAGGCAGAGTGAACATAGTCAGGAAAAGAGTTCCAGAGCCTGGGAGAGCATGCAGCAAAATCCCTGTCCCCCATAAGAGTTCGGGTGAAGGGTGCTTTTACCATCCCGGGACCCTGGGACCTGAGAGGGTAGGAGGAGGGGTCAGGAGGTGAGGGAAACTATGCCAGCCCCGGTGGGGTGCCAGTTCTGATCACTTTAAACCTTTTATAATTTGCTGACCATTCTGTGTAACATGTCTTGTTTGTTTTGTACATTGATGACGTGGAACCTTTGTAAAAGAGCCATTGGCTCAAAGGTAGTAATTCCTAAATCAATAAACTAAACTAAACTTTACCCATGAAGCATCCCAGCCCAAAGTTCGGGTGATTTGTCTGGGAAAGCCAACCTAGTTTATCTTAAAGCTCACAATGATGGGTGAGATGAGGGGCGGCCAGGGTAAAGAGGCAGATATTGTTGTACGTCATGTGCCACCGAGTAAGAAGAGCCTTGGAGGTGCGAGCAAATTGGTGGAGACCATAGCCGAGAGAGAGTAGTAGTACACCTCTTGCAAGTGCCAGATGAGCAGCAGGTGTCAGAATATTCTTGGCCCTGTAGGCCAGACCCAATTTACAGTTCACAGTTCTACAGACATTTAGGATATGACTCCCTAGATCCAGTTGGGGGTCAAGCATCACCCCGAGGTATTTGATGGAGTCCACAGCTAGAAGGGGAGCGCCATCCACACAATTGATATGCAGAGGGGCTGGAAAGGCTTTTATCTTGGCTGATGACCCAAACGGCGCAGCCTGCATTTTTTGCAGGTTGAGGACCAGCTTGTGTTTGGTTACCCAGGACTGAATGTTCTTAAAGTCCTCAAACAGGTGGCGGTTGAGAGTTGCAATGTCCCGAGAGTGGGCCTGGATAACCAGATCGTCCACGTAAAGGGTGAGGCTACAGTTTGTTACTGTGGCTGGGAGATGGTTAACAAAGAGGGAGAAGAGAAGGGGCCCCAAGACTGAGCACTGAGGTCACCAGTGAGGGATCAGAGAGGACTTTGAATTTGGTCAGCTGTACTCTGCCCTGGAGATAGCTGGTTAGCCAATTCAGAGCAGGAGGGGACAGGCCAAGGGACCGCTTCTAAGTGCAGAGCAATGCATGATCTACAAGGTCAAAGGCCTTGGACAAGTCAATGAATATCGCTCCAGAGAGTCTGCCCTGGTCCATGGCTGCTCTGATGCTAGATGAGACAGAGACCAGGACTGTGGTCATGCTGTACCCTTTACAAAAACCATGCTGGGCTGGGGACAGCAGCTCGTAGGCCTGAATGTACTCCGAGAGTTGGTCAGCCACAGCTTTTTCAAGGAGCTTACTAATTGCCGATAGGATGGTAATCGGCCAATAGTTGTCTGGAACTTTGGGATTTCCCTGCTTTAGTACTGGGACAATCTTAGCCACCTTCCAGATGTCAGGAATAACCCCAGTGGAAAGGGACAGGTTGAGGATATGGGCCACTGGGGAGGTGATGTGAGGGGCACCTAGATGCAGAAACTTGGGCTCCAGGTTATCGGGGCCAGCACTGGAGTGCTGGGAGAAACCAGAGAGAAGACTCAGCATCTCCATGTCAGACACAGTCCTGAGATAGAATAATGGTTGAGAGGGGTGAGTCACCTGTTGGGGAGGGGCTGAGGGGCCACTAGTGCTTTCAGCAGCAGGGAAGAGTGAGAAGAGTGCTGATAGGTCAGAGAAGTGGGAATTAAGAGCATTTGCAGTTGTGAGTGGATTGTTGCAGGAGACCCCTCCAATAATCATATCAGATACCCCTGAGTTAGAGGAGCCACTGACGAGGGTTTTTATGTTCCTCCAGAACCTTCGTGGATCATTGGCAGGGCTAAGTAGGGCAGACTTATAGAAGTCACTTTTTGCTACCCTAATAGATTTTTTACACTCGTTTCCGAGTTTTCTATATTGTTGATAAATGGTCTGATCAAGGGAGATTTTGAAGTGGGCCCAGCACTTGTCTCTAGCCCGCATAAGGGCTAGGAGGCTCCTATGCAACCATTTCGTGGTGGACCTCCTTACCCTCCACCTAATAGTAGGGGTGTGCTTGTCCTGCAGGCCACCAAAGGTGCTGAGAAACTGAGTGGCAGCTGTAGAGGGATCAGGGGCACTGTACACCCCTGACCAATCAGTGAGCCTCAGATCCTTCTGGAATGCATCCGGGTCAAACCTGGAGAAATTTCTGATGTGGATGATTTTGTGGGGAATTTTTGGGCAGGGGATTTTCCAAATGCAGAAAACCGGGGAATGATCTGAGATGGAGTCAGATAGGGTTCCAGCAGAGCAGATCCTCTCTGGGCGATTAGACAGGATTCAGTCCAGTAGAGAGCTAGAGGTACCATTGGAAGACCATCTAGTGGGCTCCTGTACAAGTTGTGACAGGGCTAGGTTTGCAAGTAGAGGCTCAAACTGCTTTGTGTTACCACCAGCCCAGTTTAAGTTCACGTCTCCCAGGATTAAGAGCTCATTATCTCCAGTACTGGGACTGACCGTATCCAAGAGGTGGGTAAGGCTAGGAAGCCCACCCTTAGGGGAATTATACAGTATGTACATACAACATGTAGCTTCTTAGTGTTATCAAGTAGCAGCATTACATGGAGCAGCTCAGAAGGGGACAGGGGGAATTGCTGGCGTGTCACCAGAGATACTTTAAGATGACTCCTAAAGTATATTAGAATGCCTCCACCCCACTTGTTTTGAGACTGATCCTGTCATATGAGCTCATAGCCAGGGAGCTATAAAGTGCAACCCAGGTGACAAGCTCATCCAGGTTGGGCAGCAGACCACGAATATTAAGATGAGCAACTTTTACTCCCTTGCCCAACCTCCATTCTACAGGTATTGAGGAGGCCTGGTAGGTAGGACCGGGATTGAGTGCAATGTCACCGGCCAGGACTAGGATCACCAGAAAGAGCCAGAGGAGATGCCATCTGAAGGTGGTACTTCTGGTCGTAGGCTTGCGGACTGGGCGTCTCCTCACCAGGGAGGGGTAGAGTAGGGATCTGAGATCCAGACAGTATGTGAGAGAGAGAAAGGGGTAGCTTATTATGTGCCAGGAGATTAGAGAAGGTGAAGTCAAACACCTCGCTGGGGGCAGACTTGTCCCAGTAGTCCCACATTGTCTGAGAGGGGGCAGAAACCACTTGGAGGAGAACTAGACCCAGAAAGAGACCAGCGAGGAAGGCGGTACTAAGTGAGGGGGGCATGACGCCGTCCCTTGTAGACTTAGGAGACTCCATTCCAAGGGTGGAACAGTGCGGTTCCCAGTGACACCTCGTCAGGATGCCGGTGGAGCTCCAGAAGGAATGGCCTTGAGGAGGCTGGTCAGTGTGATCAGTGCATGAGTAAAGTAGATGGGACAAGTTACTCGTGAGTGAGAGCAGTTGGACTTGGGCAGGCAGTCAACAGCTCGGGAATATGTACAAGAGCAGACTCACCAGAATGGTGCAGACTGCTAGAGGTGAGAGTGCCAGGTCCCAGAGAGTACTATTGTGATATTTAGTTATCTATCAACCACACAACACAACAACTGGGAAAGTAAACAGGAGAATGCAGCATGCATAGGTCAGTATAATATGAGTATTCTTAGGGAAGTGGGCTGACGAGCACAAAACACAAACGGCAGATTACTGTGCGTCTCCTGGGGAAAGCAAAGCACTATGACAATGATCAGCAAAGCACAATATGACAATATTTGGCAATAAAGTAGAGAGGGGGCACAGCACTTATGGCAATATTCACCAAAACACTTGTGGCAATATTCATCAAGAGAGGAGAGGGAAGGTAACCCTCAGTAATTATCAGCACCCAGGAGGGATTAGCTAGTACTAATAGGGATGCCCCTGACAGATAAGATAATTCAAAGCATCATAAAACAATGTCAGTCGGAAAAGTTTTGTTTGTTGTGTTTTTTTTTGTTTTTTTTTCTTGGGGTGTCTCTCTTTTTTTTTTTTTTTCACATCATAGCTTGACTTTCACAACTGACTCTTAATAAAACTGAATATTTCATTCATTCATTGATCTGTAATAATTATCTTAATTACAATGTTCTTTAAGCATTAATAGAGGTTCGTCCTAACTAGCAAACCTCCCTCATCCCTGTAGTCACCAATAACTTCAATTATTCTTTCCTGCTATTATATGTTGGATCACAGCCCATCTGTCAAAACTCGGTTACAATTTCCCCATCCTCCAGATGTTATCCTTTCTATTAATGGTTCATACTATTCTCAATCTTTAGCTGAGTAATGGTCATCTTATGCTTATTTCTCTGGTCGTGCGCCAGATTTCCCATCTTGTCCACCTTCTCAAATAAGTATGGATTTTATTGTTCATTTTATAAGTAAGCTCTTCGAGTTCTGCAATGGAAATAATTATTTTTATCCAGTCAGAAATGGTGGGAGGGTTAGAGGAAAGCCATCACTTTGTGATGGCTTTATGTGCTACGGTTACCAGAATTGCCCAAAGGTATATCGAATCCACACCCTCCACTTCTTTTGGTGGGAGCCCCAGAATCATCAAAAGCCTATCTAATGCACCCCGGACCGAAAGGATCTCCCTAATTGCCTTAATAATATCATTCCAGAAAGTCTGGACGTCCCCACAGGCCCAGAAAATATGCAAGTGATCTGCGTTTAATGCACCACATCCTCTCCAACAGTGTGTCAGGGTCTCTGGGTTCCTTCTACTGATTAACTGCGGAGTTAAGAAATATCGGACTTTAATTCGCCAGGAAAATTTCTGCCAATGTGGCGACTGGGTCGTTCTTTTAGTTAGGAGAAAAATGCGGTCCCAGTCCAATTCCTCTCTTTCTTGAGAAGCACCCTCTCACCATTTTCTTTTTATTCTGGCAAGTGAATCCCCTCTTAATGTCATTAACGCCTTGTAAAGGGAGGAAATCATCCCTCTTTTGGTGTCAGCTCTCATATTTTGTTGAAAAGCTCGTAGGAACTGTTGGGCCCTATTTCAGTATCCCTCTTCCTTAGCTGGAAGATGTAACTCCTAGACTGTAAGTACCTGAAGTGGTCTGAATTTTAGAGATCATGTATAGTTTTGAGAGTTCCAAAGTCCAGAAAGGTCTCTCCCTGCCAGAATTGCGAGATATATTTTAGGCTCTTCCCCTCCCATGTGAGAAATCTATTGTCCAGACGTCTCGGGTGAAAATCCGGGTCCCAGGCCAGTCTCCTCATTGGCCAGGTGGAGTTTTTAATATTATATTTCTGCCATATTCTATGGACGGCTCTAATTGTGTCCTGATTGAGGCCAATTTGGGGGGCATATGTCTATTTATGCTGGGAATTGGGATCCTGACTTCGAGGGGTTGTGACCCCAGCCCACTCTCCTCCTCCCGCTCCATGGTTTGTCAGGCTGTGGGGGTGGCTGACTTAGACCACAGTAATGCTATCTTTAATTGAGCCGCCAAGAAGTAATCCTCTAGGTCAGGAAGGGATTGACCCCCTCTCTCCCTCTGTGTTTGGAGTATTTTTAAATTAATTCTAGGTTTCTTGGGGCCCCATATAAACTTAGTTAGCAGTTTATTCCAAGTTTGAAAGATCGGTTTGTGTATGTAAAATGGGATACATTGAAACAAGTATAAAAGTCTAGGGAGTACATTCATCCTCAAGGTGTGTATTTTGGAGTACATTGGGAAATTCAGCAGGGACCATCTTTTGAGGTATTTTTGTAAGTTATTCATTAGTGGGAGGTAATTTGCAGCAAATAACTGGGAGTAATGTTTTGTGATGTTTGCCCCCAGGTATTTCATTCTGTTAGCCGTCCAATTTAATGGCAGCAGTTTTATTATTTCTGTGTTAAGTTTGTAAAATAAGGTGAGGACTTACGTCTTATTTTTATTAAGGCAGTACCCTGCATGTCTGCCAAATTCCATCAGTATTGTCCATGCCTGCTTTATGGATTGATGAGGTTGTGTAAGAGTCGGGAGAACATCATCTGCGTAAAGCCAGATTTTCTTGTGAAGGTCCCCCAGCATAACTCCTTTTATTTCCCTGGCCCTCCTTATTCCCTCTGCCAGCGGTTCGATGTATAGGGCAAGAAGTAGTGGGGATAGGGGGCATCCCTGACGTGTGCTTCTGCCCAGACTAAACCTTTCTGAGATGCCGCCATTCACTTGAACATAAGCCTGTGGGTTTGAGTATATCGCTTTAATGACATTAATAAATGTTTGGGGGAAGCCCCCTATGTTCCAAAACGGCAAACAAGAAGCTCCATGATACTTTATCAAAGGCTTTCTCGGCGTCCAGGCTCAATAAGCAAGCTGATACACCAGTTCTTTGGTTTGTATCTATTATATTTATCACTGATCTGACGCTGTCAGGTGCCTGGCGACCGGTAACAAAGCCTGTTTGATCCATATGTATTAGGTTTGGTAATATGGGGTTTAATCTGGAGGCTATTATTGCCGTAAAAATCTTGTAGTCCACATTTAATAGGGATATAGGGTGGTAAGATTCGCATTGTGTCAGGTCTTTCCCTTCTTTGGGTATGACTGAGATTGTGGTATATTGCCAGGAGGGGGTGACTCGCTCTGTTTCAGACCACACCACTGTAAATACATCCATAAGGATCGGGGAAACTTCTGCCTCAAAAATCTTATAAAATTCTGCAGCAAATCCATCTGGGCCTGGGCATTTGGCTGTTAAGTTTTTTTTATTGTATGTTTTAGTTCTTGTGGAGTGATGCGGTTCATGAGGGTTTGTGCTACCAGGTGGGGGTGGGGGAGAAGGGGAACGGAGTCCAGGTAAGACCTTTTCTCTTGAGTGGAGGTAGCTTCCCGTGAGGAATACAGCTTGGTATAATAGGCCACAAAGGCTTTTGCTATTTCCGCAGCTTGGGTGAATTTCGGTTTATCTGGGGAAATAATTGAGGTACTAGTCGCCTTAGCTATGTTTTGCCTGAGTCTATAGGCTAATATTTTAGTCCCCTTAAGGCCCCCTTCATAATATTTTTGCTTCAAATAATGTAAGGCCTTCTCTATCTCTATTTGTTGTAATTTTTGTAATTGTTGTCTACTCTCTTTCAATTTCTTCTCCCTCTCTGCGTCCCACCTAGCTTTCTGCTCCATCTCCTAAGCTTTAATTTGGAGTGTCAGTTCCTGTTGCTTCTGGGTTATCTGTTTTTTCTTGCGAGTGGCTATTTGGATCAGTCTACCCCCGATCATTGCCTTCAGGGAGTCCCATAGTGTTTGGGGGGAGATTCCTGGGGTGGCATTCTCCTCCAGGGATCTTTTAAAGAACTGTTTGAGTTCCTTGACTGTGTCTATATCCTGGAGAAGTGAAGTAGTCAGCCTCCAAAGAGTTTTTTTCTTGGTTAGGCCCAGATTTATCTCTAGAAATAGAGGGCTGTGATCCGACAGGACAGTAGTACCCACCCACATTGATGTGATGATGGGCAAATCCCTTACAAAAGTAAAACACATATCTAGTCTTGAGTAAATAGCAAACCTGGAGGAGTAGCAGGTGTACTCTTTGCTGTTGGGGTATTTTTCTCTCCATATGTCCACCATCCCCAGCTGCTGTAGGAGAAGCTTAAACGCTCTGGCTCTATTAAGATCTGGTCTGGGTATTCGAGATGTAGTATCCATCTCTCTGTTTAGTATTATGTTCCAGTCTCCACCCATGACCAGGGCGCCCTTTGCCTTCTCCGCCACTAGTTGTAGTACAGATGAATAGAAGGAAACCGGAGACCCCGGCAGGGCGTACACATTGGCCAAAGTGATCAATTGGTCTTGTATTGCTCCTATTACTATAAGATATCTTGCCCCAGGGTCCTCAACCACCTCCAATGTCTGAAAAGGCACTGCAGCTGAGAGGAGAATAGCCACCCCTCTTTTCCTTCCCCAAAAGAGAGGAATGAAACAGATGGGGCAATACCCTGCATTTTAGTTTCTGTCGCTGGCGTAGATGTGTCTCCTGTAGGAACGCTTATTTCACATTTTTGCCCGAAAGATATCTTTGCAGTCTTTTTCCTTTTAATGGGGCTCGTACATCCATTTATATTATAGGAGACTACCTGTGATAGATGGTTAGTCATTTATATATATATCCTTGTCCTAGCTGCTAACTTCAGAGACAGTGCGTACATTTCTTGACATTTATAATCATTGTAAGTACCTTGCCAAAATTTATAACAGAACTACATAACTTAACAAACTTATTGTTAACGTCGACAAAACTTGCAGTAAACTAGTGAACTTTTGCTTAGGCCTCATCCAAAATTGAGCCATAAGCTGGACAAGTGAATTAATGCCCCAAGGCCCAATCCACTGGGCCCAGAGGCTCTGTTCTCTACTAACATTCTTCCTAGGTGTATATGAGTGGTGAACCTCAAATTTAGAGGACTTGTCCCTATTGGACCTCTAAGGGAGCTCAGGAGTGCAATGAGATCTCCCTTTGGCTTTGTCAGAGAATCTCTGGGATGGCCGCCGTCTCCCATGTCACCTCTCGAAGATAGCGGCACATCTGGCACAGCCCTCTCCTTCCCCCATTCGTATCTCGTTGCTCTCCCCCTGCTCAACCAGGCTGGGAGACGAGGGGGGAGGGGCGAAAATGTCATGATTTGCTCTCTAAATAAAGTGGTTGAATGGAGGGAAAAAAAAAAAACCTCCACAGTACCCAGTATTCGGCTCCCTCCATTAATCACAGGTCCACTAATTGACCTCTTTTCGTGGGACCCCTCCATCTGCGGAGACCGCGGTATTTCATGGTACCCCATCAGGATTTGGGACCTCGGTCCCTTTACAGTAGGAGGTCTGTGTGCACTCAACGGAGGCTCCCCACCTCCCTAATTGTTATGTACGTGTCCAGTATTAATCCCTTACCCATCCACTCTCTTAAAAACAGCAGACGTTTTTAGTATTTCCTAAGCAAGGGGGAGAGGGTCTTTAGACCGTCAGACACCTTCAGTTGATTGTCTATGTGAAAGAGGGGAGCATCCCGTCCAGTGTCAGATTCGGTCCCCCCAGTGCAACTATATTTAGTTAATCTGTCAACCTGGTAATAGGTTGATGGGGGCAGTACATTCATGATAGTGATCTCAGGAGTAACATCATTCCAACCTGGCGGGTGTTCCCCGGCCCATTCACCAATTGTCCCCCGCCTGTTTCGTCACTCCAGTGGGTGGATCTCGGGGTGGCCGGAGGGCTCAAGGGTGGCCCAGTTCAGCTTCCAATCTGAAACCGGACCCAGACGCTACCTCAGACTCAGAGTCCCGCTCCCAGTCTCAGCGGGTCACCCCTCCCTTTTATTTCTTCTGGGGGCACTCGATCCAGACCGCCGCACTTCATTGGCATGGTCTGGACCACCGCACCCCCCCTCCCCAAAGACCACCAATCAGTATGCTACTTCGGATTTTCCAAAATGGCCTATTCCCCTGGTTTCTTTTCCTTGGAGACAGTCCAAGTAGGAGAGGGACACACAGAGAGAGAGAGAGAGAGAGAGAGAGAGAGGAGAGAGAGAGAGAGAGAGAGAGAGACACAGACACAGAGAGAGGACACATTTCTGGTATCCAATATAAACCAAAGAGAAGGGTTTGGAGTCTGCTGAGTGCACTGTCAGCACTCATGTTGCTTTAGTGCGGGAAACGTCACAACGAGGGGGCTCCCTTGGTGAGCCAATGTGTAAGATGGTTATATCTTCCTTTACTTTCCTTCCCCCCCCTCCCTCTGCTCACCCCTAATCCAAGGCTTGTCAAATGACAGCAGTAGCCCATTTTTCAGAGTGTCACATTTTAGAAAAGGAAAAAGGAAAAAATGTTTTCGAAAGTTGCAAGTGCACAGGGCCATTGGGTGCAATAGTTTCCAGTCCCTGCTTTCTGTACTCACTGCGTGGGTGAACACGGATCCCCTCACTCGGCGGCCTCAAGGTAGGTTACCATCATTGGAAGGGAACTCCAAGGGGAGGTGCGGGGGCTGTGGGGAGTTCAGTAAGACCCTGAGGCATTATTAAATCATCTGGGGCTTTTTTGTAGTTCCGATTGTGTCTCTTCAGCACCGGACAACTCGCTCTCCTCTTCTGCTCGATCTGCTTGTTGAAGGTGTCTGGCCACCTTATTCACTATTGCAGCATCCCCGTATTTCTTGATCATCTTCGCGATGTTGGCATGGAGGGTTGTTTGTGTGTTTTGTTGTGTGGAGCCTCTTCTAGCCGTTCCTTTCTGCGCTACCGCCCAGGCCGATGCGAGGAGGTCTTTCTCCATCCTTTCTTTCACCAGTGAGGGAGTAGAGATGCCAAGACTCTCCAGGTAGGGTGTCGCAGCCAAAAGATCTTTAAAAATGTTGTTGCCTTGCTGGGCACTGACTTTAATTTTAGCTGGGTACAAGATCTGTGCTCTGTGCCCTTTGGCTCTAAGCTGTTTAATTATGGGCCAGAGGGTCTTTCACGCCTCCTGCACCTCCATCGTGTGATCGTTATCAAGTGATATTCTGTGACCCTTGAAGCTGAGAGTATTCTGCTGCCAGGCCCATCTGAGGATGTCCTCCTTCCGCCTGTATGAAGTTAGCCTCATCACAAAAGATCGAGGCCTCGCGTCTGGGTTCCTGGGGCCCGGGACCAAGGATCGATGAGCTCGATCTACCTCCAGGTCCAACTCTTCAGGTAGTTGAAGCGTCTCGCACAGGAGAGTCTGAATAAAGGAAATGTCTGTTTCCTTTTCTTCCAAGCCTTCAGGAACCCCGTAAATCCGGATATTTTGTCTTCTCTATCTCCCCTCGAGATCGTCTATTCTACGGTTGAGTTCTTGATCTCTGGCTAACAGGTAAAGGACGTGCTAGTCCTGTCTGTCAGTTTGTTCTATTGCTTGTGTAAGCCCCAATTCGAGCTGCTCCGTTTTGTGATCTATGTGGTTCAAATCCGCTTGGAGATCAGTGAGCGTATGGTCTATTTTGGCGACCGTCCTCGCTGTCTGCTTAATCATTTCCACGATGTCAGTTTGTGGAGAGTCACGGTGCGGTGAGGCCTGCTGCAGGTCTGTTAGTGTCCCACTTGACTTCGGGAGAGCCTCTATATCAGCCTGTATTAGTTCCCTTAATTTTTGCATGGGAGTGCCCGGAGGCTTTCCCGGTTTGTTTCTTTTTTGTTTCGCTGGGGATGCAATTGTTTGTTAGCGAGCGATTAAGAGAGATTATTTCTCGAGGGGTTGAGGAGCTCCTCATTTAAGGTGCTATCTCGGATGGTGGGTCTCTCTCTTAACTGTACCTCCCCAAACAAGCTGATAGGGTACTGCGGACACAAGGAGGGGCATGTGAGAATTTAATGGGAGGAGGGAATGGGGTGGGTGGAGGGCAGAAAACTCTCTGAGTAGATCAGACCCCTGCGATGGCAGGGGCAGCTTCCTTCAGTATTCAGGGCAGCAGTGTGCCGAGGAGGCCCGCCAGAGCTTGGTTCAGCAAGCCGGCACCTCTGACTCAGAGAGGTGGTGCGTTTCTGGAGCACAAGGGGGGGGGCCCACCAGGCACAGGTCACCAATGCCTCCCCTCCACAGCAAATGGAGGCAGCGATTTGATGTTTGGGGCCGCTGGTCGCACACTCCCTTTTAAGCAGAGAGAGCTGGCACATCACAGCGGCGGGGGCCAATAGCAGACAAAGCCTGGGAGCTCAGAGCAGGTGCCAAAGTTCAAACGGCAGATTAGTCCCCGGAGGCAGAAAAGTCCTTTGTTAGGTTCGTGGCTCAGACAGCAAGGAATTGGGAGCTTCAAGGTTTTCTCTAGCACTGGTTGGACATCTGCAGTGGCAAGGCAGGTAAGGGTCTCTAAGTAGATCAGACACCTGCGATGGCAGGGGCAGCTTCCTTCAGGATTCAGGGCAGCAGTGTGTCGAGGAGGCCCACCGGAGCTTGGTTCAGCAAGCTGGCACCTCGGGCTTGGACAGGCGGTGTGTTCCCAGAGCGCAAGGGGGGGACCCACCAGGCACAGATCACCCACGCCTCCCCTCCACAGCAATTAGAGGCAGCGATTTGGTGTTCAGAGTAGATTCAGGAAGCCTTGTGAATCATGTGTAATGAGGGTGGGGCGGTACAGGTGACAGGGGCTTAGTGCCCTCTTAAATAAGAACTATAAAAGGACTTCCACTCTATGTCCAACTCGTTTGTGTCCAGTAAGTGAGTGCAACATGGTAAAAATGGAACCAGTAGCTGGCATCATAGACATCAGCTGAAGAACATGGAGAACTGGGAGACTCTGTTGGTTGACTAAGGCAAGCACCTGTTCACTACGGTGGAACAGTCACTACTAGAGCTGAGCAAAATTAGCAAATTCTGAAATCGCTGAATTTCTGTGAAATTTCACAATTTTTGGGGGGAGGTTCTGAAATATTGTATTAGCTATACTTCAGTCTGCATAGCAGCTAGAGGTCTGACATTTGGCATGCATATTGTCAGTTAAAGACCCTAAAAGTCTACCAGGCTTCATAGCATTTGTATGAATGGTGAAGAATTTTATAGGGGTTCAGATTCTGGCATTTTAATATTCATGTGAACATTTCTGAAAATAATTCTATGCTTGCAACGTAGCCTTCATTGGAACTAGATAATTGAAAACTTAGATGCATACTTTCTTTCAAAAAAAAAAAAAAAAGTCATGGAAAGTGCTAAATAGAGAAGTACCAGTTATGTAAATTCTAAGTTTTAACTGTGACCTGCCTCCTGACACAACTTTCTAAGCTCTCTTCCAAACCCAGGTCATCAGCATGGCAGCATGATGCTCTGATGCTGTGCCATGGGGGTTGCTTTAAAGCCTACTATTTAGGGTCCGTGAACCTAAGAACATTTGTTGATATTCCATTCTCTAGCTTTAAATTTAAAGGGACTTAACATTTCACAGTTTATTTAATTGTGAAATATAATATTAACATTTCTGAAAGTTTGGAACAGATCCAGAAGCAAATGGTTTGATACCTTTTATTGGACCAAAGTGCCTAAGCTTTTGGACAAAGTCCTTCCTCGGAAGCTTATGACATTTATTTAGAAAAAGTCTGGAGGCTTATAACTCTGTCACCTTTAAAGATAGAGATTTGAAACTTGGCGCACACATGTTTGGGCATTGTTACAGTTAACGTACTAAATTTGGTGCAATTTGGACAAACACATTTAGTTTACATGGTTAACTGTAAATTTAAAATTTTGAATGTTTTGAGGTTTATAACTGTCAACTTCAAAAACAGACTTATGAAACTTGGTGGATGTCTGTATAGGCATGTGAACAGTCACAATACCAGATTTGGTTCAGTTTGGATAAATAAATTTTGAAATACATGGAAATAACCGAAATCAAAGTGTGTGAAAATTTAATGGAATTGGTTGAAAATTTCATGGAAGTGAAATCATCATTTCACCAGAATTCTGCTGGAGGAAGATAAATTTCATCCAGCCCTAGTTGCTGCTGGGAATGTCAAAGGTAGGCCAGAACTGGGAATAGGAGCAACACTAATCAGGGTAGGAGTGTGAAAAAATATTAAAACGAGGCACAGGGGAACACAAATAGAAACTAACAAAAAAAAAAAAAAAAAAAAAAAAGGAAGCTAACTAAAAACTCTCTGAGGTAAGAGTGCAAAAGTATTTCCAAGTAACACAGGAAGAACAGAAGTTGAGAATGCTGGCAGTGGTACAATGCAAGTGGCTGTGGGGTGGCAGTTATCACAGAGTCCTTCTGGGCACTGCGGTGCTGCCCCATCTGCACACATCTCTCTAGGTTGATGGATGCCAGGCAGAGTTTGCTAGGATTTGGGGGTCTTCTTCTCCCAACCAGGGGCCACCATGTCTACCACCATTACCTCTGAGGATGCCAGGGGTGGAACAGCTGGACTGTGGTAGGCTCAGAAAGGGTTGGGGGAGAGGACTGAGGCACAGTCCTCAATCAGTACTACTACATAGAAGCTGATGGCAGATAGAGCCACATTGCCTATCCAGTCTGCCCTTTTTTATTGCATTGCTTACACTGTAGACCAATCTAGGTCACCCCCTTATCTGTCCCTTATGACTCCCTTGTACAGATGCAGCAAAATTAAATTCCGCTGACGGAGTGAACGTGAAGTGGCCACTTTGCGTTGTCACTCCGCTATGTGGAGTGGCCAATAGGAAAGGCTCACTTTGCCTTGTAATTATTACTTCACATTGTCATTCCACCTTAACACAAAGTAAGGTGGAGTGGCAACAATACTGGCAGCCCGCCAGTGCCCCCACACAGACACAGTCACCAGAATTAATGTGCATCTGTCTTGTGTCCAGAAAACTCCCCAGTGCTGAAGAAGTGAAATGAGAGTACAACAAGAAATATAAAGTTTCCCAGATTAATGGCACACTCAGTCATGCACGCAGTGGATGTGGTCACATCACACACAGACACCGGAATTAATGTGCATACCCAAAATGCTCCTATCTTGTGTCCAGAAAATTCCCCAGTGCTGACAAAGTGAAATGAGAGTAACAAGAAATGTGGAAGTCTCCTAAAATAAATGGCGCACTCAGTCACCAGAGTTCATTTGCATCCCAAAAATGCTACTGTCTTGTGTCCAGAAAATTCCCTAGGGCTGGCAAAGTGAAATGAGAGGGTCACAAAAAATGCAAAGTCTCCCAGAATTAATGGTACACTCCATCATGCGCGAAGTTGTCGCACATAGTCACCAGAATTAATGTGCATCCCCAAAATGCTACTGTCTTGTGTCCAGAAAATTCCCCAGTGGTGATGAAGTGAAATGAGAGTGTAACAAGAAATGCAAAGTCTCCCAGAATTAATGGTGTACTGCAAATGCACAGACAGATTAAGATTGCACTGCGCACTCAAGAGTTGCAGTCAGACTCAAAGCCACTACACCACCTAACCAGTGCTCACAAGTCACAAATCCAAATCTGGAAATTAATACCTTTTGCTGGTTAGGGGGGGTTGTGCACAGCAGTAACTGTCCACTACCAGTAAGGATACCACAAAGCAGTGTTTATATATTTATATAATATATATATATAAAAAAAATTCATGCAGGTGCAGTGGATAGCAGGTTCACACTGCTGCAATTACTGTGGCACAATAAAAGTTGTCCGATTTTAATGGTATGCATCGCGCACACACACTGCAAGTATTGCATAGCAAATTGAAAACCTTTAACAATATAACCAAGTGTTTTAAACAAACTGAAATTATACACTGCTGCACCACTACTATCAGCAAAAAAGTCAAGAATTACTGAAAATATTAGTGTGCATTAATTGCTATACAAGAAAAATGTATCCAAAACAGAAAGACTGACTTTTTCTCCAGTTAATCTAACTATAGCACAGATGCACCCCTTCCCCAAAGCACTCTTCACAGTACACAGACTGACTGTTCTAAATTAGCATTAAAAATCCACACACAAACAATAAACACTCTGATATGAGCACAGCAGGGTTTCCTACAGCCGATGCACTAAATGTTGAGCAACAATCTAGAGCCTGTGTGATCTGCAATCCCATGAAGCACTGCAAATCCGCCTTGGAGCTCAATAACAAGGTGAAGTGATGTGAAGTACATTGATTTCAATGTACTTTGCCTTAAATTTGGTGAAGTGGTTTAGGGAAGGTGGAATAATGCAAAGTCATTGGTTTCAATGAACTGAATGTTCCCCATTATAACATGAAGTACTCCACTTTGTGTTGCGGAGCGCTTCGCGGATTCTGCGTTGCTCCACGAATCACTCTGTGGAGTGAATTTCAGCCACTTTGCCCAGCACTACTCCCTTGTGCTCAGCCTAGGCTTTTTTGAATCCCACTACTGTTTCTGCCCCCACAATCTCTACTGGAAGACCATTCCAGGCATCCACCACCCTTTCTGTAAAGAAGTATTTCCTCACATCTCTCCTAAACCTACCCCCTCCAGCTTCATATCATGGCCCTTGTTCTAGAGCACCCTTTCCTCTGAAAAATACCTCCCACTTGTACCTTATTCACCCCTGTGAGGTATTTAAAGGTCTTGATCATATCTCTTCTGTACTCAGGGTGTACCCATTTAATTTCTTTAGCCTCACCTCATAGGACATTTGATGTAAACCCTGTACCATCTTGGTGTCCCTCCTATGGACAGACTGCATCCTGTATATATCCCTTCTGAGATGTGGCCTCCAAAACCTGGACACAGTACTCCAGATAGGGTCTTATTAAACACCTATATAGCGGCAACACCACTTCCTGCTGGTAATTTCCCTACCAATGCATCCCACTAACTCTCCTGATTGCTTTGTCACATTGTCTGGCCACCTGCAGGTCATCCAATATGATTACCCCAGGTCACTTTCCTGCTTGGTCGCTGCTAGCATCTCTTCCCCCCCCCCCCCATTCTGTGCTGCACCCTGGGTTTCTGTGACCCAAGAACTTTTTTGCATTAAACTTTAGCTGCCAAACCTTTGACCATTCCTCTAGTCATTTCAAGTCTCTTTCGATCCTTTGCACCCCCTCTGGAGTGTCTACCCTGTTGCAGGTCTTGGTGTCCGCTGCAAAAAGACAGACTTTCCCTTCCAGTTCCTCTGCTATATCACTAGTGAAGACATTAAAGGGGGACTGGTCCCAATACTGACACCTGTGGTACCCCGCTGTTCGTTGTCCCCTCCTGAGAGTGAACTCCATTTATCACCACCCTCTGCCTCTTATTCCCTAACCAGTTTCTTAACCAGGTTACCACCTTATTGCCCACCTAAGTTAACTAACTTGCTTACAAGCCTCCTATGTGGAATGGTGTCAAAGGCCTTGCTGAAGTCCAAGTAGGCCACATCCACCAGCCCCTGTGATCCAACACTGTGGTTACCCAGGCAAAAAAAAAAAAAAATCTGATTTGTTTGACATTACCTTCTGTCCATAAAGGAATGCTGCCTCAGGTCCTGTAGTCCATTGGATTCCAGGTATTCCATGATTCATTCTTTTAATAGTGTTTTCCATTAATTTCCCTACTACAAACATCAGGCTGAGAGACTTGCAATTTCCCACCGCCTCCTTGCTACCACTTTTGTAAAGTGGGATTATGTCCACCCTTCTCCGGTCCTTTGGGACTATGCTGGTCTCCAGTGACCTGTTAAGACAAGTCTGTCAGGGGTGCAGCTAGCACCTCCCTGAGTTCTTTAACAGTTTTGGATGCATCACTTCTGGCCCCATGACTTTGTCCACCCTTAGATTAGTAAGTACTTTCCTGACCTTCTCCTCAGAAAAGGGACGGGTGTCCATCTCCCCCCCCCCCCAATCTCTTGGTGCTTATTTGTGGTCCTTCCCTTCTCCTCCCCCACTACTGTGAATACAGAGCAGAAATAATTGATATTTGTCTTTTCTGGTCCTTTTCAGTATGGCCCAATGCAATTCCTCCCTTGGTCTTCCTTTTCTTGCTGATGTACCTGAAAACTCTTGTCCCCTTTTGATACTGTGCGGGCTATTCATTCCTCAGCTTGCACTTTACGTACCTTACTGCCTTGCCTGCCTGCCTCTCTCCCTTTCCCCAGATACTTCTCTCTGGGTCTCCTTATACCTTCTCAATGCAATTGTTTTTGCCTTTATTATTTCTGCCACTTTCCTCGAGAACCATAATGGTCTCATCCCTTATTTGCCAGACAAGCACGTTTGTAGCCCTTACTATGCTCTCTCTTATTCTAGCCCATTTTTCCTCCACCCCCTCCCCCTTGACATCTCCCACGCCAGGTCTTCTGTTATGCATTCCTCCATCTTTGTAAAGTCACCGCTTCTGAAATCCAGGATCTTCACCATTGTGCAGCTGGATTCCACTGTTCTTATATTTAAACCATACTGTGCAATGGTCACTGGTCCCCAGATGACTCCCCACTCTGACATCCATCACACTGTCCCCATTCGGAAGTACCAGGTCCAGTATTGCCCCACCCCAAGTGGGTTCCCTGACCAGTTGCCTGAGGAATGCTCCTTGCAGGGAGTACAAGATGTCTGTGCTCCTAACTGATTCCCCACTGGTTCCACTCTGGTAGGACAGGACTGGCAAGAGGAGGCCCCCACGGTAGTGACCAGGGATGATGTGGGAGTACTCCATAGCAGAGACCCCAAGAAGGGTGGTAGAGTACCCAGGAGAAGATTGAAGCAACTTTTGGTGGGGGACTGTATTGTAAAGGGGATGGATTTGAGAATTGGGAAGGAGGGGTGAGGCAGGTGAGGTGCCTTCCTGGCGCTATGGCCATGAGGAATGGGAAGCCGATCCTGAGGATCTCTAGGGCAAGCAGGATGAGATGTAGAGCTGTACATCATTGTCCACCTGGGGTCTAATGTTCTAGCTAGGAATGGGGCTGGGAAAATAAAGGGGAGTTTAGGAAGATGGGAGGGGTCTTTTACAAGTAGCTTGCTCGGTGGCTTTCACTGAGGTGCTTCAACTCATGGCTGAAGGAGTGGTGCAGAAAGGAAGGGTTTGGCTACATTGACTCCCCACCTGGGAGGATAAGGGCCTATACAAGTGTGATTGCCTGCATCCATCTAGGAGGGGAACCACAGTCCTCAGTGGACAGTTTAAATGATACTTTGATGAACATTTAAACCAGCTAAGTGTGGGGGGGGGAGAAAGAGTGGTGGAAAAAAAAAAATTGAGGAGTCAGAACCCCCCCCCCCCCACAGGCTGAAGTACAGATTGAGACCCTGAAGGGAGAGGGAGTACTCCCATCTGGAGTACTATGTCCAGTTCTGGACACCCCATCTCTGCAAGGACATAGACAGGATGGAGGCAGTCCAGAGGAGGGCAACTAAAATGGTGCAGGGTCTGCAAGAGAAGCCATATGAGGAGAGACTAAAGGAGCTTAATATGTATACCCTTGAGGAAAGAAGGGAGAGGGGGGACATGATAGAAATGTTTAGGTACCTCAAGGGAATCAACAAGAGGGTAGCATCTTTCAGAAAAAGAGACATGCAAGAACAAGGGGACACAATTTAAAGACAATGGGGAGATGGCTCTGGGGCAATGTGAGGAAGTATTTTTTCACAGAGGGTGGTGGATGAATGGAACAGCCTTCCTGAGGAGGTTGTGAGGTCTAAAACTGTGGGAGAATTCAAGAATGCATGGGACAAACATAAGGCTGTTGGTCAACTAGGATCTGCAGCTTATCCTCTAGGTAGGGAAATGGGCAGACTAGGTGGGCCAAGCAGTCCTTATCTGCCATCAAAGTCTATGTTTCTATGCTGGGGTGAATAGGGAGGGGTATCACCAACAGAAAGAGGGTGGTGGTGCCTCTGTGTTGATCACTGGTAAGACCCCACCTAGAGTACTGTGTCCAGTTCTGGAGATCATATCACTGGAAGGACATAGACAGAGTGGAGGTGATGCTGAGGAGGGCAACTGAAATGGTGCAGGGTTTGCATCAAGAGCCCTACAAGGAAAGACTAAAGGACCTCTCTGTACACCTTGGAAGAGAGGAGTGAGGGGGATATGATGGAGACCTTTATATACCTCATGGGGTAAAAAGTACAAGACAAGAGTGTTTTTTCAGAAGAAAAGGTGCACAATTACAAGGGGTCATGCTGTGAAGCTGTAGGAGGGGTTGGATGCAGGGGGAATGTGAGGAAACGCATCTTCACAGAAAGAGAAGTGGATTTCTAGAACAGCCTTCCAGTGGAGGTGATGGGAGCAAAAACAGTGGAGGGGTTAAATGATGCATGAGGATAAGCACATGGGAATAATGGTGGAAAGGCAGGGGGGTTGGATAAAGAGCTGTAGGTCAATACGGTCTATGGTAACAGTGTAGGGAGAGAGAAATGGGCAGACTAGGTGGTTAGCAGTTCTTTCCTGCCATCAAATTCTATGTTTGAGCTTGTTTAACTATGTATGTATTATACAATATAAATCTTTAGACTACAACATCCAAGTCATGCCTGGGTTATTCATGAGCACAGCTGGTGTCCATGTATTATCTCACAAATAAGAGTCATTCCTCGGATAGTTGTGTACATCATGTTTCAGCTTTGGAAGAACATGAGGTTTCTGGGAGGAGTCTACTGTACCTAGGACAAGATTTCATTCTTTGTTCATCAGTAGCCCATCAAGTGAGCGTAACCCAGTCTGAAAAGTTTTACCAGGTGAGTAAACTTACATTAACTGCCATTGAAATTGTCTAGTTTTGTACAGTAACTGCTGTAGAATTCTGCAGTATTGTGTTGCATCTCAGGCTCCACCTACCAGTCTGAAATACCAGACTGTTCCAAACAAAAAGTTATTCTGTTTATATACACTAAATAGTACTTGAATTGTAAAATGAACACCATCTACTTTAGAGGAAAGTTTTAAACTGGCAACTTCGCTAAACTGCAAGAGTAAAATTTAATGAAATGTTCACTTTTAACCACAAATGCCAAATACAATTAAAAAAAAAAAAAAAAAAAAATTCAAACAAGTAAAACAAAGGTTTTTCGAAGTTCATTGATTAGAAATGTTGTCTTTCTAGAAATGCTGTCCTGGTCTTTTCTAAGAATGTTAATATATGAAAAGATAAGATAGTAAACATTTGCAGAAATATGTGTACTTCTAACATGTAGTGAATGTAAGGCCTGTCCAAAGTTGCATAGATGCCTAGTTCCTGGGCAAGGGCTCTTTACCAGGACCCTCCGAGCCCTCCTCTCTCAATTCTTGGAGGGATGGGCTTGTGTTCTGTTGGTTAATGGTGCCTTCACCTGGGGAAAATCATGAGCACCTCATGAATCTCTTGAACTTGGGAACTACTGAACTGATGCAATACGGAATCAGTCTTGGCTTGGTGGAGCCCAGGGGAAATGGTGGTATTGTGCGTCTGCTTTCTATTATGAGTAATGGCAGTGCCTGGGCACCTAATTTTTTTTTTTTTTTCTTTTCTCTCCAGTGTTTTACTGAAACATCATACAATATAGTAGCAGACAAATGCAAAAAAAATTAAAGCATAGGATGACAGATATTATACAGGTAAGGTATAGCATATACAGGGAATACATACATAAAAGCAGCACAAACATCCACAGTGCAAAAATACAAAGTACAGAATACATAGATGGTCCAATTGAGGTGATTTAAGTGAGAAGTCCCCTATAAATTAACAGTAGTATGGAAACTTGTGGAGGGTGGATATTGTAGCTGTCATAGAAACGGGGCAACTGAGCACCAGGACTGGGATCTGGCAATCCCAGGATACAAATTTATACAGGAAGGACTGTAAGGGGGGGGAGAGTCTATTTGAAGGACAGATCAAATGCACAAGGGACGAGGGAGAAGAAAGGAGAACTGAGACAATCTGGCTGCAGCTCCTAGACTCGGGGGGGGGGGGTAGGAAATTGAGGTTTGGGGTGGTACAATAGCAGCCACAGATATTGCCAGCTATTTCCTGAAATGTCTGTGATATTTCCAGATATATCTTCCTGCTTTCTCCATTTCCACAGTAGGGGCAGCAGAGAGAAACTCTTTAGAAATTTCACGCTGTATTTGGAAATAGCTGGCAATGTCTGGCTACTACTGTATACAGGCCGCCGTCCCAGTCGGAGGCACTTGACAGGGAGTTAGCAGGACAAATCAAAAAGGTATGTAGAAAAGGGAAGGTGGTCATCGTGTGGGATTTCAACTTGCCGGGGGTTGACCGGAGCATTCCGGTCACCTCCAGTGCTAGGAAGCAAGTGCTCCTGGATGTAATCCAGGAGGATCTCCTGACACAGTTGGTTACTGTATCTACTAGGCTAAAGAACACTTTAGATCTGGTACTGTGGAATGGGGAGGCAATGAGGGAAATAAAGGTAGAGGATCCACTAGCCAACAGCAATCAACAAACGGTGTGGTTTAATATCACAATGTGCGGGGAACCAGAGAAATCAGTTACTCGGCTGGTAAACTTCAGGGGGTGAACTTTGGGACGATGCAGGAAGTACTGAAAGGGAAACTGGAGGGCATAGGGCAGGAGATGGACATGGAGCAGACATGGGATATTAAATGGCGGGGTTCACAGAGGCAACAGAAGCCTGCACCAAGGCACAGAATAAGAGGAGCAGCGCAAGAAAACCATGCTGGTTAAACAGCAAGGTTGTTGAGGTGGTGAGGGCAAAACGAGTGGAGCACCAGAGGCTTGGGAGGACAGAGAAGGAAGTGGACAGGGAGGAATATGCAAGATGATCCAGGGACGGACCAGAAAAGGAGAGAAGCAACGCCTAGAGGGAGCCGAGATTAGCACAGGGAATTAATGGGGGGACTTTTCAGATACATCAGGGAGAAAAGTGCAAGGAGACAATAGTGAGGATAAAAGGGGAGGAGCAGGCAGGAAGCACTGAATGAATACTTTTGTTCAGTGTTCACGGAAGAAAGGTTAGACCACTACTAGCATGGGCTGGGAGGGTGGGGACAGGGGAGAGGAGGCGACAGATGGAAGAATTGAGGCAAGTAGAGTCCTAGAGGGACTGAGGGCACTGAAGGCAGACAAGGCACAAGGACCAGATGGTATCTACCCCAGGGTGTTGAGGGAGATGGCGGAGGTTTAAGGCAGAGCCACTGGCGGATCTGTACAGCACCTCACTGGAGTCCGGGATATGTGCCACTGGACTGGAGTATAGCATATGTGGTACCATTACACAAGAGTGGGCCAAGGGATGAACTGGGTAAAAATTGTCCGGTAAGTCTCGCCTTCATAGTGTGAAAACTCATGGAAACAATACTAAAGGAAAGACTGGTGTCTTACCTGGAGGACAATGGCCTCCAGGATGTGAGGCAGCATGGGTTTGTTTCCGGGAAGTCTTGTCAAACCAACCTCATACATTATTTTGACTGGGTGACAAGTGAGTTGGATAAGGGTCTTGCGGTGGATGTTCTTTACTTGTACTTCAGCAAGACCTTCGATTCGGTGCCTCATGGGTGGCTTGAGAAGAAGCTAACTGGTGTATGGGTAGGGGCAAAAATGATTAACTGGATTACAAGCTGGTTGAGTGGCAGGCTGCAACGGGTGGTGGTGAGAGGGGAGCTCTCAACTCCAAGGCTGGTGACGAGTAGGGTGCCACAAGGCTCTGTGTTCGGGCCAGTATTGTTTGGGCTCTTCATATCAGGTATTGCACACTGGGTGGTGAGCAAGGTAAGTCTGTTCGTTGACAACACCAAAATTGGAGCAGTGGTGGATGGAGAGAAGGGATGGAAACAGCTGCAGGGGGACCTACACAAGCTAGAGGAGTGGCCAGAGAGGTGGCAGCTGGGGTTCAATGCAAAGTGTAAGGTTATGCACTTTGGGGTGAAGAACCCAAGGAGAGAATACTGACTGGGGGATTAAGCTGGGGATCACTAAGGAGCAGCAGGACCTAGCGGTAATAACTGGGACCATGAACAACACTGCTCAGTGCAGGAGAGCGGCTGCAAAAGTGAACAAAATGCTGGGGTGCATAGCAAGGGGGGTTTTCTCCAGGTGAAGAGAGGTGATCTTGCCCATCTACAGGTCTCTGGTAAGGCCGCACTTAGAGTATTGTTGCAGTTTTGGAGGCCATCCCTAAAGCATGACATTGGGCTACTGGAGAGAGTGCAGAGGAGGGCAACAAAGATGATATGTGGAATGGAGGGGAGAGAGTAAGACAGCAGACTGGGAGACCTGAATATGTACACCCTGGAGGATAGGGACGGGGGGACATGATACAGACATTCAAGTATCTGAGGGGAAACAATAAGGATGGGGCAGATGGGGTCTTTAAGTTAAGGAGGAGAAGGGTCACCAAGGGGAATGGGCTAAGAATAGAGGGGGAAGATTTAGGAAGGAAATGATGAGACACTATTTCACAGAGAGGGTGGTAGCAAAATGGAACACCCTACCAGAATGGGAGGTATCATGTAAATCTGTGAACAGCTTCAAAAGGGCATGGGACAGGGATCAGGGGAAAATGAGGGTGGGAGAGATGGGTGGTGGCAGTGGAATGGCAAAGGGGAGGGGGGTTGAGCAGCTGCAAACTAGGGGTGTTGGCTGCACACTCAAGCAGACTTGGATAGATTGGGTGGTCTGTTTCTGCTGGCACATTCGTGTGTTCATATATTCATATTGAATAAAGTGAACAGTGCATGGATTCATACATAGATACATTAAACAATGTGCACTAACGTGCATGAATTATGCACCGTGCTGAATGGAGAGAAGACTGAGGGTAAGGAGCACAGTTAGCCCAGATTTAGGGAGTCATTTGCAGTTTGGGGGGGGGAGAGGAGAAATTGCGAGGGAAAGGTAGGATGGTTCAAGAGGTGGAGTGACTGGTGAAGGGGGGAAAAAGAATATGCCTTTGCAGGCATCTAAAGGTATGGAGTGAGGGGGAGAGACAGAGAAGAGGGGAGTATGTTCCAGATGGAGGGGGAAGGCAGCTTGCCAAACACATCAGTGAGGATGGGGGACGGAGAAGGTGTGTGAATCCTTAAAGCATAGAGAGTAAGAAGAGGAGAGGGTGGGGGAGATAAGGGAGGAGAGATGGGAGAAAGGGAACCAAACTAGTATTTGGCAATGAAGGTGGAACAAAGGAACTGGTGATGTAAGGATAATGGGAGTAAGGAAAGGGATGAACAGAGGGAGCAGTGGTGAGTGCAGAGTGGAGAGTTGGCAGTGAAGAGATGGAAGGCATTGCAGAGGGTGTC
>CM057451.1:221337500-221417500 GCA_016271365.2 Neoceratodus forsteri
CTATAAAGCCACAGCAAAGTCCAGAGGCTTTCTGCTTGTTTGATGTCCCGCACCCTCATGACCAATTCAGCCACTGATTGTCTGTCATCCAATTAGGCACCTCCTACAGCTGGGGTGAATCTGAGGATCAAGTGACCAGACAAAGGAGCCCAAGTGGATGGAGTGGTAGTTCCTGAACCAAGATGCTAGTGGGCACCTGGCTGGTAGATCAGGAGCTGAGGAGGCATCCGAGGGATATTCGTTCACTTGCAGCCACACAGTAGATTTAAGACTCCCTCAAAGACCATAAATATGAAGACCTTGGTAGGGTGTTTGCAAGATGCACACATACTAATAATTATGCTACAAAAGTGTCAGTGTAATGATAGAATGCTCATCACTGGAAAATGTATGTACACCTTGGGCAGCAATGAATAGTGCACATGCATAAAATGCCTTGGCTAGTTAGGAGTCCGGCCCCCAGAGGGTTACCTCTTAGGATATTTTACATAAATGACATACCTGACTGGACACTTGGATGATTTAAATGGCTTCTCTGCATACCTTATTCACACCAGTTGGGGCAGTGGGCATGAGATATTGGGTACAAGCAGGTAAATTTGAATGGAAACACACTCAACTTGTATGCTTACAAGACTTCTTGCAGGCACAGTTGACAAGCTGCAGTGGATGCCATCGGGACAAACCCCTTGAGGGAAACTGCCAATAGTTTTCCCCCACCATCCCAGGGATGTCTTCATGGGTGTGTACAAGTACCAGCCTTTGGAAACTCAGCCAGGAGGGGGACAGGTGCCATTTTACAGGCTGCGGACCAAAGTGCACATATCATGAGCCTGGTAAGTCCTCTCCAGCTGGTTGCAACCAGGGTCTAAACTGGGTGAATCATGACCTCTTTTTTCCTTTAGAAGCCTCTCAATTTATGCTGCACAGGTCCCAGTTTTATACCCCCTAGGCAGGGCAACCCAGGGAAAAAAGCAAGTACAGGTTACTATGATGGTTACAAAGTTCCTGCAACTGGGACTTCAGAGGCAGTAATTAACCTAATTCCATGAGGTCAAAATTGTACACAGTAACCCATTACTGACCAGTAGAGAGATGCAAAGCTGGCAGACTTCGCTCCATGAAATAATTAAAAAAGTTTGCCAGATTCACAAAACGTGAAGTGCAAACATGACAAAGTTTTTGTCAAGCGAAGTGGCATTTTTTTTTTTTTTTTTTCTCAAGAAAAGGTATGCAAATTTCATTGGTGACAAAGTTGTCAATTTGACATAATTTTGCCTGGAAAAGTGTATACTTCCCCAGGAAAGCTCAATGCGTAGTGACAAAGTGGATAATTTCCGAAGTTATTCGCAAAGGCAAATTTTACAACCTTGTCAGCAAAGTAAAATTTCACAGCATCTGTACTGACTATGAGGGTAGCCTGGTACAGCCTCGACTACTAGGAAAGTAAGCCCCCAAAATGGTGGGTAAAGCGCAAGGGGTAATGTTACACTGAACAGTCTGAAGGTTTTTTTTTTTAGAAATACTGCAGCACAGTATAATTGGTTTGTAATTTTGTTGATGAGCCTTGTATGTGTAATGAGGAGGAGGCTGTGTTCAGATCAGATCATATGAATATTCTTTATGCATTTATTTTGCAATTTATGTCTTAAAATGCATGATTATGCTGGCACAATCAGTTGTGTTTTCTTTACTTTGGGCTTGTCAACCAGAATTTGGTCTGTCACAGCTAAGAGTTTACTTTGCTAAATGTAGCAAGCAAATAGCAGCTGTGGCAAAGGTTTTTTTATTTTTATTTTTGTTTCATGACTTGAAAATTATTATTTGCAGGACAGATGCTTTTTTTTTTTTTTTTTTTTGTAGTATTCATATACTGTTTTCTACTCTCTTTTTGTGGACCTCCATGCCCCAGCCTGATGTTGGGAACCACACTGAGTGCACTCTTCCTCTGACAAGAGGGAGGATGAATGACTGCCTTCACAGCTGACACCCAAGCTGTTCCTTAATCAGCCAGTGGAGGTTGGGACTGAGTATGCCTTTCCTCCATCTCCACCCCCCCCCCCGGTGGTCATGTGCCTCACCTTTGTGAGTCACCCAGTAGGATTAGAATATCTCTTGTACCCTTTTCATTTCTCTTTCCCACTCCACCCCAACCACTCAAACAGCACAGTTCAGCAGGGCCACATTATTTATTTATTTATTTATTTATTGGATACAATCGGAATTGCAATCCTTTGAGTCACAGACTCTTTTGCAAAGGCTCCACGTTGATTACAGAGGGTGGAGGGTAAACAAATATAGAGAACGCACAATAAACAGGTAGAAATTCGTAAAACAGTACTGCAAGTGCAGTCCAGGCATAATCTTAGTTAACTGGTGGTAGTAGTAGGCAGCGATACAGGATAAACCTTGTCAGAGAGGTAAATGATGCTGACTCTTGGGATCTACCGAGACCCTGTGTCATGTTTATTGGGGGTATGAAAATACCAGAAGAGGGCAGGAAGTTAGCCACAGTCGCATTTTTCTGACTCCATGAGTTGTACTTTGAGAGCTGATTTTGAATTGGGAGAGGCTAAGGGTCTGAGAGATGGTGGGGGTAGAGTGTTTAGCCAAAGAGGGGCATGGTAGCGGAATGATCTTTGCCCAAGGGATGTTCTACAATGGAGGACCAGGAATGAGGAGGATGCTGCAAGTCTAGTGTTACGCCTGTGGGGGGGCTACGCTGACTATTGAGAGAAGGCCGATGGGCACCAGCTGGAGATGGATCTCTTTCGCTAGAACACAGGAGTGGTACTTAAGTCTTCCTTGGAAGCTTAGCCAACCAGCCAGAACGTAGAGCTCACAAGTATGTTAATCTGTCACACCCGGTGACTAGGCGGCAAGCTTTATTCAAAGCAATGTTGATGCCACGAAGGGGGGTAGGGTCCGCAGAGCCGTATATCACTATCCCGTAGTCTATTAGGGAGAGGATAGAGGAGGCAACCACAAGTTGCATGGTCTGTGTGGGTAAGCAGTGTTTAAGTCTGTAGAGGATACCCACTCTAGTGTTTACAGCGGAGGAGAGAAGTTGTATGTGATGATGGTAGGAGAGGGAGGTGTCTGATGTAATTCCCAGGTATTTAAAACCTGTAACATGTTCAAGTGGGGTGCCTTGTTTGTTTTTGATTAGGAGAGCCAACTGGCTGTATGGACTTTGTAGGTGTGCAAAGATCATGGATTTTGTTTTTTGATCTTTGATGATCAGGCGGTGTTCAGTGAACCAGGTTTCTAGCTCCCTGAAGAAATCCTGAAGAGCTCGTTGGAGGGCGCTCGGCTGTGAATGTTTCCAAAACACTACCGCATCATCAGCGTAGAGTAGCAGGTTACTGCTACATGACTTGGGGAGAGAGTTTAAAAAGAGGGTGAATAGTAGAGGGCCAAGAATAGACCCCTGTGGGACACCTGAGGAAACTTTTTTACAGGAGGAGATAGTGGTATTTATCCTAACTTGCTGTGACCGGCCTGTTAGGTAGTCCTTGAACCAGGCAGTAGCCTCTGGGACCACATTTAGTTGTGGAAGGACATAAAGCAATAGCTCATGACTGACCATGTCAAATGTCTTGGTCAGATCCACATAGATTGCCCCTGCTATAGAGCCTTGGTCAAGGGCCTCATGGATGAATGAGGTGAGCTCAGAAAGAGCTGTGGCGGTACTGTGGCCGGACCAGAATCCGCTCTGTTCCGGGCAGAGAAGGTTGTGTTTAGTCAGGTGTTCCAATAGTTGGTCCGACACTATTTTCTCCAGGGCCTAGGAGAGAAGAGGAAGTAATGAAATAGACCTAGTTGGTTGTGTTGGTGGAGTTGCCGCCGCTCTTCAGAATGGGAGTGATTATGGCTCTCTTCCAGGTTGTGGAGAACTGACCTAGGCATAAAGAGAGGTTGAGAATTTTAGTGAGATGGGGTAGTGTGACATCCAGGGTCAGCCTAATGAGTTTTAGATCTAGGGAATCATTGCTGTGCCAGGTATTGGCAATAGCTTTAGAAATGTAGTGTTTTGCCTCGAGGCAGGAAATTACTCTCAGCCGAAAGGGTATAATATTGTTGTTACTTGAGGTATCAGTGGGAGGGAGTGGGGGGATATTGTGGAAGTATTTGGGGGGGTATATATGGGAGAGGTCCGAGAAGGCAGAGTTGAGGGCTTCGGTGATAGAGGAAGGATCCTGGGTGATCTCCCCATTTATTGTAAGCTGGGTGGGTGCGGGTGAGCGGGATTTTACCATTGAGTTCCTTTATATTGTTCCAAAATATTTTACCATCTCCCCAAGAGTTGGTGAGGGCATGTTGGTAGTAAGTGGCTTTCATCTGTCTTAGGGCCCAGGTACATTTGTTGCGGGCCTCACGGTAGAGTTGTCTATCCTGGGCACTTTGGGAGTCAAGTGCTTTAAGCCATAGATTATCCCAATGTTGGAGCTGGTTAAGTAGTGAGGTGGTGATCCAGGGTGTAGAAACATAGACTTTGATGGCAGATAAGGACCGCTAGGCCCATCTAGTCTGCCCATTTCCCTACCTACAGGATAGGCCGCAGATCCTAGTTAACCAACAGCCTATTTCTTCCTACCCCCCACAAGAATTGCCTTCTGTCTGTCCCATGCATTCTTGAATTCTCCCACAGTTTTAGACCCCACAACCTCCTCAGGAAGGCTGTTCCATGCATCCACTACCCTCTCTGTGAAATAATACTTCCTCACATTGCCCCTGAACCGCCCTCCTTCTATCTTTAAATTGTGTCCCCTTGTTCTTGCAAGTCTCTTTTTCTGAAAGATGCTACCCTCTTCGACTTTGTTGATTCCACTGAGGTATTTAAAAGTTTCTATCATGTCCCCCCTTTCCCTTCTTTCCTCAAGGGTATACATATTAAGCTCCTTTAGTCTCTCCTCATACGGCTTCTCTTGCAGACCCTGCACCATTTTAGTTGCCCTCCTCAGGACTGCCTCTATCTTGTCTATGTCCTTGTGGAGATGGGGTCTCCAGAACTGGACACAGTACTCAGATGGGGTCTCACCAACTGTCTGTACAGAGGATAACAACTTCCTGCTTTCTGCTGATGATGCCTCTCCTATACATCCCAGTATACCCCAGCCCTCCCTACTGCCTTCTCACATTGCTTGCTAACCTTAAGGTCATCTGATATGATTACCCCAGGTCCCTTTCCTTTTTGTTGTTGTTACTACCTCCCCACCCATTGTGTATTCTTCCCTGGGTTCTTGTTTCCCAGGTGCATTATTTGCACTTCTTTGTATTGAATCTTAGCTGCCATACTTCTGACCATTCCTCCAACCTTGCCAAGTCCCTTTTCATCCTTTCCACGCCTCCTTGTGTATCAACCCTGTTGCAGATCTTTGTGTCATCTGCAAAAGGCATACTTTTCCTTCCAGTCCCTCTGCAATGTCACTGATGAAGACATTAAAAAGGATTGGACCCAATACTGAACCCTGCGGTACCCCACTAGTAACCCCCCTTTCTTCAGAGTGGACTCCATTTACAATTACCTTCTGTGTCATGTTGTCCAGCCAATGTTTTATCCAGGCTACCACCCTGGGTCCCACTCCCAGGCTGGTTAATTTGACTATTAATCTTTTGTGTGGGACTGTGTCAAATGCCTTGCTAAAGTCTAGGTAGGCCATGTCCACAGCCCCTCCCTGGTCTACTACTTTTGTCACCCAGTCAAAGAAATCTATTAGATTCGTCTGACATGACCTTCCTGCTGTGAACCCATGCTGCCTTGGGTCCTGTGCTCCACTGGCCTCTAGGTACTCGACTATTCTTTCCTTCAGAAGTGACTCCATCACTTTCCCTACCACAGAGGTCAGACTGACAGGTCTGTAGTTTTCTGCCTCTGTCTTGGACCCACTTTTGTGAAGGGGAATCACATCCGCCTTCCTCCAGTCCTCGGGTACCACACCATCCTCCCATGATTTATTAAAAAGAGTAGCCAGTGGTTTCACTAGTTTCTCCCTTAATTCTTTTAGAATTCTGGGGTGAATTCCATCAGGACCCATTGCTTTGTCCACCTTCAGTTTTAGGAGTTCTTGCAGAACCCTTTCTTCTGTAAAAGGACTGGGATCGCGCCCCCATCAAGAGTGCTTCTGTTAATTGGATTAGGCACTTCCCCTCTCTTGTGAATACTGAGCAGAAATATTCATTCAGTATTCCTGCTTTTCACTGTCCCCTCTGCCCACCACCGTTCATTCTATTTAGCCTCACTTACCCTCCTTTTGTCTTTCTACGGCTGATGTACCTATAAAGGTTTTATCCCCTTCTTAACTGAGTTGGCTATCTTTTCCTCAGTTTGGGCCTTTGCTATTCTGACTTCCTCCTGCTTCCTTCTGCCTTAACTGGTACAGCCTCTGTCCTGCTCCTTCTGTGTTTCCTTATACTTCCGAATGCTCTTTTCTTCCTGACTTTCATAGCCACCTCTTTTGAGAACCATAGTGGCTTTTCTTTCATTTTGATTTGTTTATTTGCTTCACACAAAGGCTTGTTGCCTCTGTGATGGCAGTTTTGATAATTCCCCATTGTTGCTCCACACCTCCTTCTAGCCTGTTTGCTAGTGCTTTTCTGAGGCACTCTCCCATCTTGCCAGAGTCAGCCCTCCTAAAGTCCAGTACCCTCACTATTGTATGGCTTGACTCTGTAGCTGAGTTTAATGTGAACCACACTGTCTGATGGTCACTTGTCCCCAGATGGCAACCCACTTCTAGATCCGAGATCCTCTCACTGCCCCCGTTTGAAAGTACGAGGTCTAAGATTGCTCCCTCACGAGTGGGTTCCAAAACTAGCTGTCTAATGCCTGCCACCTGTAGGGCATCAAGAATGGCCCTGCTCTTGGATGTGGCTGCAGCAAATGTGCTCCAGTTAACATCTGGCATATTCAGGTCTCCCATCAACAGTATCTCCCCTTTCTCTGCCATTCTAAGAATGCCTTCTATCATATCCTTGTCCATTCCTTCCCCCTGACATGGGGGTCTGTACACAACCCCTGTGCGGATTGTGGTGCCCTTTCCTGTCTCCAAGGTGACCCACAGGGTCTCCTCTCCTCTCCTCCCTGTTTACTCTTTTGTTCAGTTGCTTTTATCCCTTCCTTTACATACAGAGCTACTCCTCCCCCTCTTCTCCCCTGCCTTTCTCTCCTGTAGGTTATGTACCCTGGTATGTTAACATCCCAGTCATGGTTCTCTGTGTACCATGTTTATGTGACTGCTATGATATCCAGGCATCCCTCTTCCATTAAGGCCATCAGCTCGGGGAGCTTGTTGCCCAGACTACGGGCATTGGTACTCATTACCCTCCATTTCCTGATGGCCTTACTCCCTTTTGCCCCATCCCTGTCCTTCTTGCCTTTGTCACTTTCTCCATTTACCCCTGCCCTTCTCCCTATCGACACCTCTATGTTGGTGTTTGCTGCACTTACTACCATGATTATTTTGGGGGAGGCTAGGATTTTCCTGCTCCTTTCCAGTGCCTCCCCCCTTGGCTAGTTTAAAAGCTTGCCAATGAAGCATTTAAACCTATCACCTAGGATCCTGGTTCCCCTCCCAGACAGATGCAGCCCATCATGCCAGTATAGGCTTGCATCACTCCAGGTGGACCCCCAGTCCCCAATGAAGCCAAATCCCTGAGCTCCACACCAGTTTTTCAACCACTGATTGAATCCCATGGTGCGGAACACCCTAGCCTCTCCTATGCCATAGATGGGTAGCACCTCCGAGAAGGTTACCGTGCATGCTACTTGACTAAGGCCTCTCCCCAATTCCACAAACTCTTCCTGCACTTCTCTAATCCCTTTCTTAGCTAGGTCATTTGTCCCTAGGTGGACAATGACATCCAGCTCCCTCCCCTGTGCAGCTGCTCCTGCAATCCTGAGGATTCGCTTCCTGTCCCTGCAAGCCATGGCGCCAGGCAGGCACCTTACCTCCCCCTTCCCTTCCTCCCCAAATTCTACCTTCCTAACAATGGAGTCCCCCACCAGGAGTTGTTTCCTTCCCCTGCAGGGTCCTCTGCCACCCTCCTGTGGGTCTCCTTTGTGGAGGTTCCCAGCATCCTCCTTGGTCTCCACTGTGGGTGCCTCCATAGAGGAACCACACTTTGCCAGAATGGCATAGGAATTGTGGAGAGGTACAATGGGAGGTATGCGCCTCTGTTCCACCACCCTCACCCTCCCTGAGCCCACTGTGGTCCAACCGCTCCTCTTTCTTGGCAACCTCTGAGGCAACGGCAGTGGCACTGGTGGTCCCTGGATGGAACAGGAGGTCCCACAAATCCTGGCCAACTCAGCCTGGAGATGAGCAACCTCCTCCCTTAGCCCAGAGAGGTGCCTGCAGATGGGACAACACCGCATCCTCCAGAACATCTCCCGGAAGACTGCTGCTCCACAGCCACTGCACTGCACCACTCCAATCATGTCTTATTTCTGGCCCCTTAACTGTTTGCAATCCTTACTCTTTCCTCTGTTTTTTTTTTTTTTTTTGTTTTGTTTTTTTTTTCTCTCTCTCCTTGTGCGTGGTTCTGGTTTTCACTACTTGCTTGGAGAGGGGAGCTAAAATGTCGCAGGCCGTGTTGAAAGTGGTTATAAAGTGGGACAGAGCCAGATCTACAGACTGCATGGTGTAGATGGGGAGCCAATTGCTGGTAGATAGGTGGGTTTTGAGATTCTCTAAGCCTCCTCTTATCAGTTGCCTCTGCCAGGTGATTATGGGGGTGCATGGGGTAATTTTCCTGACCACCAGCAGGTCACTGGAGAATGGTCACTGATAGCGTCTGGGAGCACAGTGGCTTTGGAGATGTTCCGTGGCCTGTTGGTGAAGATGAGGTCTAAAAGGGTGGATGTCCCTGTTCTATTGTCCCTTCTGGTGGGAAAGGTGATGAGTTGGGTAAAATCGTAAGACAGGGCAGTGTCTTTGAAGCTGGATGAGGCAGGGGATAGCCACTTGACATTAAAATCTCCCATAATGATAACTTCACTAGTGTTGGGTATGTGTGAGATACTGTGGAGGATAGAGTCAAATGAAAGTTTTTGGTTGCTCAGGGGGATATAGGCAACAGTGATGTGGAGTGTCTTAGTACCCAGGCTAAGTTTAACTGTTAGTGTCTGTGCACCATATTGTGGTATAGGGGGTTGTACTTCAGTGGCATGAAGAGAGGATTTAACATAGATTGCACACCCACCGCCTGTCTTGCTGGACCTCTCAGCCCAGAAGATGGAATAATTACTAGAGAGACAGCCTCATTTGGTATTCTTTCAGAGAGCCAGGTCTCAGATAGGGCTAGGATGTCAGGTGCATGCTGGGCAATCCAGTCTTGGAGGGATGTGTGTGTTTTTTGGTAGGCTACATATATTAAGAGTAGCTACCAGAAGGCTCCCACTTGGTCTGCTAGATGGGGCCACAGTGCAGGGCAGACCAGGGTTGGGGTGGATATTGCCAGATAATAGGAGAAGAAGTAGGGCGTGCCGTAGGAGTGCTAACCTACAGAAGTTGGCCGAGTGACGCTGGGTTTGGTAGGGTGTAGGACTTTTCGCATTGGAGATGGGGACAGGGAGACTGGGAGTGATACTGGCTAAAATGGTGGGAAGAGTGAGGGGGTCTGTTTGTGGCTTACAAGGGGGTTGGGAGTTGGGGTCTGGATGGGGGGAGAGCTGAGGTACAGTGAGTATTGTGTGTGTGTGTGTGTGTGTGTGTGTGTGTGTGTGTGTGTGTGTGTGTGTGTGTGTGTGTGTGTAGTTGAGTGTGCGAGTGTAAAAGCCAGCATGATCACCAAGGCTTATGTGGGAGAGGTTGGGGGGGGGACACGGTTTCAAGTAATCATAGGTACAGATTTGATGTGTATGAAACTTATTGAAAAATAGTTTAGGTGCCTCGGGGGTTGTTGCCGAGCCTGCTGTATGATCCTGGAAGTCAGGAGGGCTGCTATTAGCAGGGATAGCATTTTGAATGTAGAGAATCTGAGGTGCATAGCAGTGGCTCTAGTGTTGATTTTGTATAACCTGCAGCTGGAAAAGTGGTCTGATAGGTTATTTTCAGCCAGTCCCCTGACCAAACCTAGCTATAAATTCGAGAGCCGACCAAGGGTGGTGGTGGGGAGCCGGACGTGCAGCGTTTGGTGGGGCTAAGCCTTGGGCAGCAGAAATGGATTGAGTTCAGTGGCTTTACTGTGCAGTTTTCAAAAAAGGCGCCAAGAAGCAGATCCCAACAGCAGTCCTGGAAAACGGTCACGATTGCAGCAAGGAGAGTAGGAACAGAGGTAATTGCCTTGTGGACAGCTTCTTGTGACCGCTGGCAGGGAGGGCTTCAGGGACTGGCCCTTGTGACCTTCGGGCTCTTCAGGGGAAGGGGTGCACTCCTTGTGGACAGCTTCTTGTGACTGCCAGCAGGGAAGGCTTCAGGGACTGGCTCTCATGACCTCTGGGCTCTTTGGGGGAGGGGGGTGCGCTCCTATGGGAGAGGGAAAGAGAGGGGAGGTTAAATAGGCAGTTTAATGGGAGAAGGGATTAGCGTTTGGGGCGGGCAGGCACAGGACTGGGAAAAGTGCAGCAAATGGGCTTAGGGCTATGCTGTGACTCAGGAGTTGAAATTTAACACTTCTACCAGTTAATCAGGCTACGTAGTGCAGTAATGTCTGCTCTGAACACAATTCGATCTTAACAGTTGCTCTTTCCTAAACTACCCCAGATCAGCATGTGCAGGGTTACAATTACTCTATTTAGCAGCAGGAACTCTGAGTTTTAAGCAGACTTTACATGTGCAGTTAGCCCAAATTAAATAATAAATACTAAATCACACAGTACAGCTAGTGCAGGGAGGAATTAATTCAGTCACAGCTTGGTACCAGAAACTCTGAGTTTTTGGCAGCTTTCCCAAAGTGGGGCTTGTACATTTGGTAACACAATTCAGCTAAAGTTACTGTTCTGCCTCAGCAGGGTAAAATTGGGTTCTGTCCCAGCCTTGGGCAGCAGAAATGGATCGAGTTTGGCGGCTTTACTGTGCAACTTTCAAAAAAGGCGCCAAGAAGCAGATACCGACAGCAGTCCTGGGAAACGGTCGCGACTGCAGCCAGGAGAGTGGGAACAGAGGTAATTACCTTGTAGACAGCTTCTTGTAACCACTAGCAGAGAGGGCTTCAGGGACTGGCCCTCACAACCTCCGGGCTCTGTGCCCATAGGCTGGAAACTTCAGGCGCCCCCACCCCCGCCAAACACAGCTCAGCCACAGCTGAGAAATTTTCTAGTAGAACTTGTTACCCCACTTAAGGGTACAGGGTCTCTCCATTTGAGAAGAGATGCAACAATCACTGGCCTGGGAACACATGGAGCATTTTGTCCAGGCACAATACAGGGCTCCACTCAAGAAGAATTCACAGGGGCTCCAACTGTCAATAAAGGGGATACTCTAGAGAGAAAATACTCTATCCCCACAGATCCATGGTATAGAGGCTAGTTCACCTTGATCCTGTGCCTACCTGTATGCCCACAAGCACTCGGGCCAGGGTTAGGTAAAGGGTTTCCTCCCTTCCAACTCACCCTTAGGTAAGAGCATGCTCCTCAAAGCCAGCCTACATGGAGAACACCCATGTAGTGCCCTGCTCTCAACTCTGAAACATTTTTTCTTTTTATGTTTACTTGAAGTGATTATGGTGGGTAGTTCCTGTTTGTTGTTGTGTTTTTTTTTTTTTTTTTGTTTTTTTTTTGTTTTGTATTTTTTGGGGGGCTGCAGCTTCTCCAAGCAGTACACCATGACCTCTGACCCTGCTAGCCCACATGAAGTAATGGTTCCCAGTCGGAATGAATGAGTTTCAGAAGTTAACTTGGCTCTTCTGCCTGGCTGCAAAGGTTACCTAAGCCCTTGCCTCCTTAAGTAAAGTTCACATTCACTGTCCACACCTCCTCCCTCCCACCTGACTCACCGACCATCTGACCCATCTCACAATCACTTCAGTTGCTGCCTTGTATTGGCCATCTATCCTCCTCCTGAGTACTCCTTCCCAACATCCAACAACTTACTTTCAGCCAGGCCAGGGCCAAGCCCAGCCGCCCACATGTCCTACCTTTTTCACTCCATCCCACTGCAGCAAGCTGCATAGTTCACTGTCTGCTTACTCTGCTGTTACTCCTCTGGCACTGGGCTGGCAGGCCCCAAGAAGAAGAAGAAACACTGCTGCCACTACTGCAGATTGATCGCCCGGTGACCTGGTCTCACCGTCCCAGGTCTGGTCTCTCTCTTTCATCTCTGAATCTGTGTGATCACTCTCGAGTCTTGCCAGTCACCATGGTAGTGGTCAGATGTGGGGACACACAGACACATGATGCTGAGAAGTGAATGAGAAGCTGCAAACCCAACCATACCAACCGACATCACCGGTCATGAGAGAGGTCCAGACCGTACCCGTATTCAGTCCTCCACCTCCGGCTGTCTAGGCGTGCTATCTCTAGTGTGGCAGTGCTGCTGTCACCGTCCATGACTCATGCATACACTGTGCCATACATCCTGCCCAACAAGCATTCCCTGGCCACTCTTCATCAATTTAGCACAGATGCACATGCGCAGTGAGCACACATTCCAAGTGGATTTTAAAATAAGATTGGCGCCACTGATTGGACTGCTGTGTTCCCGGGGAAGGGGGAGAACAGAGACTGAGTTGAGTGGGGAGGTGATGAGCAATGCGTGGACCCAGAGGATCCAGTCAATTTTTTTTATTTATTTATTATTATTTTTTTTAGTGCGTCTCAGATTCTCAGGTGCCCCTAGGCTGCAGCCTACTTAGCCTATTGATAAAAATGGCACTGCAGTCCAGCACCAATCTTGGCCCATGATGTGTGGGAGTGTTCATCTCCTCTGAAACTGCAGCGGTTTCCACTTGTGGTTTGGGGGTTGTGCTGTGGAGTTTCCCATGTTCTAGTGGTCTGATGAGAAATACACTAAAAGACACAGCTGAACCACAGACCCTTTGATAACAGAACAGGCACTACCAACAAGTATCTTGGGCCAGCCAAGCAAAACTATTTTTTTTTTAAATATTTGCTATCAGTATCTACAATAAAACTGGACATGGAGGCTTTACTTATACTGTGTTGCCACTAGGTCACTGTTGTAAGAGTAGTAGTAGCACTTAGCACTGTGAGCATCCAGGTTTAAACATACTGTAGAAAATGTTAGCAGATAAAGACCACTGTTCCATCCAGTCCTTCCTGTTTCACCCCATCACACCCTGAGACAAAATGTTGGCATGGAGTCATTATGCTGCGATCAAAAACAGCGCTGCAACATACCACGCTGTCAACACAGTGGACACATTTGCATCGCTCAGTTAAAACACCAAGTTGTAACAGCGCACAAGAAACATAAAATATTGCCCCCAACCCCCATATTAAAATAATCACCTCTGGGGTGGAGGCAACTCTGGGATGGGGAGAAACACAGGTTGGGGGGGCTCATGAATAGTACAACACTCACAAAAAAAAAAAAAAAGACTGGTAGTCTGGGACTAGGACTCAAACCCTGGTCCACTGACACTCCATTGCTGGCAGCAATGCCCTCTTAGCCACAGCAGCTACTCAGAGGACTGCCACCAAGCAGAGGTCTTAACCTCTGCATCACTGCCTCCCAGTCAACAGCTACAGCAGAGGTGTCCAACCTTTTTGGCCCTGGAGCAATATTTGTAATTTGAAGAACAAGTGATGAGCAACAGCATCATGCTGCATATGCCACTTGCCATGCATGACGCTGACAATACCCATATTTACACATAGGGAAGGGAAAGGGAACAGTGTTTAACCAGGAATACTGTAGCACACTAAGCCGGAGCTTGTTTCCAGATGTGACCTGAGAGCACAAGGAAGTTAAATGACTTGCTCAGGATCACACAGTATGCACCCAGGTGGCTGTGGGATTCAAACTCTGGTCTCCAGATCTGCAACTCAGAGCCTTAACCCACTGTGCTATACTGCCTCCTGTACATACATGCACTCTTTTAATAAGATCTATAGTTAGAATAATGACAGCAGTAGTCTATTGCTCTATAAAAGCCAATTTTATTAAGTATTTTTATAAAATTGATTTCATTTTAAAAACTCTATTTCGTGTGAGCTCTGGTATTGCATATTATCAGCCAACTATATAGTTGGGTGTGTAGTGTGTTACTGCCATTCTCGTGCAGTTATTCAGGGAGGGTGCCCTGAAGCCATCGTAATTATGAATGGGCAGGTCTGAAAAATAAAAAAAATTAAAAAGCCCATTTAGTATCACTTTAAAAATCTCCCTTAACTCTTCAGCATAACACACAATATCCAGGTAAACTACACTCAGCTCTTTTACTATTTAACCTGGGAGTACTGGTTGTACTGGGGAGGTTAAGTGACTACCTCACAGCACACAGGCCTCCTGAAAGGCGTTCTAGCGGCAGAGGCACTTTGAAAAAAAGCGGTAGCTTTATGTATTTAAACGGGCAGCAGTCATTCATTACAATTAATACTGCAAATGCAATGGGAGCCTGTGAAAAGCCTCGTGTAGTGCAGCTCAGGTTAATGACTAAAACAGACCACAAATACAAAGATGTGCCAGCCTGCCGTCCCGGTGAGCCTCCAGTAAGCCATTTTATTGTCAGAGTTGCTTTGAAAAAGTGGTAGCATTAATTATTTAAACTAGCAGCTTTCAGTAATCTAAGCAGACTACAAATGCACATGCATGTTCCGGCAGCAGTTTAGTGTGGGTGTCTTCATCTTGCTGACCACAGTGGAATTCACAGACAACTAGAGTGATTCAAACATCATTCAGTTTTACCTGTGCAGGAACGTGAGGAAAACGGAGCTGCATTAGGAAGTATTTAGCACAGCTAATTGGATGGCAGTTATGGGATGAGTAATCGCGGATCAGCCAGTCACTTAATTAGATGTGTTTGATCTTTGATATTCGCCATTATCACCTAGTCGGGTTCCTATAGCGATGTGACAATTGAAACAAGGGCTAAAAATATTTATGCATTCCGACAGCAACACGGAGGTCTCCTAAAGGCACAATAACATTGATTTTTGAAAGTGCCTTTGCGAGCAACAAAAAAGGACTTGGCAAGCCACATACTGCTCGCAAGCCACGGGTTGGACAGCCCTGACCTATGGGATACACTACCCCTCCTTCATGATTTCGTTCATGCAGTATTTTGTACCCTGTAGCTGTTTTACCACATGCCCTTTCTGCCGCTCGGTTTTGACTCCGGCATTATTTAAACGACTTATTGACGTGGTACCCATAATGTTTAGTACAAGTTATTGCCCTCCCCATCACCCATGCCCCCTACACCCATACCCCTCCCGCCTTGCTGCTTTTCCCTTGTGCAGCTATTAAGCATGTACTCCATCCCAGCTGTGTTTGAAACCATTTAATGTCTCTCACACTCCTCACCCTTGCTGGTAGGCTGTTCCACAGCTCAATCATTCTCTGTAAAATACCTTTCTCGCATCTTTCCTGAATCTCCCCCTGCCAGCTTCTATTCATGCTCCCATTTTCTTGATTCACCAGTCCTGAATATTTTCCCACAATCTACCCTGTTTGTTTCTTTCAGGAACTGGAAGATCTCTGATATCTTCCCCTCTCCCTTATAGTCTCCAGCATGTAAATGTTCAGGGCCTTATGCCGCTTCTCGTAGGATCTGCCCTGCTGGCCCTGAATTATTTTCATAACCCACACTGCCCTGTTTCCAGCTTGTCTTTGTCTTTTTTCTTAGGTGAGGGATCTAGAACTGGACTCAATATTTCAGATGCAACCTAACTAGTGATCTATAGAGAGGCAGTATCACTTCCTTCCTTCTGCTATCAAATCCTCTCCCAGTACACCCCAACTTCCTGGTTGCCTTCCTGAAGGCCTTGATACATTGACTAGACTGTTTTAGAGAGTCACTTGACTTGTTATGACGACTCCCAGATCCCTTTTCTCAGTGGTTGCATCCAGCTTCCAATTGATATTCTATCTTAGTGTTCTTGTGCCCTATGTACATTACATTACACTTTTTGGAACTGAATTTAAATCGGCAATCTTTGGATCAATTCTCTAATTTTTGCAGGTCCCTGTGCAGCTGCCTACCCTTCTACAGAGCTTACTGTCCTTAATGAAGACGCATCTTGCCTTGTGTTCCTTCTTCTATGTCACTGATTTAACATGTATTGAAAAGGACTGGCCCCAGGACTGAACCTTGTGACGCACCATTTGTGACCTTTTTCTCCTCTGATTTGACACAGTTTACTGCTGCCCACTTCAGTCCCCTTACCCCAGGTAAGCTTTCCACCCATCTAAGTAGGTCCTTCACTGTTCCCAGATCTTCAGACTTCTTTAGTAACTTTCTGGGCAACACAGAGTTGCACTCCTTGCTGAAGTTGAAGTAGAGCAAATCCACTGCTTGTCCCTTGATTACAGCTCTAGTTACCCAGCTAAAGAATCCAAAGAGACAATTTCTCTCCAGGTAGTCCACTAAGCCAACTTTGAGTGGTGTCTCCATTGGTTTACCTGCTATGGAGATGAGACTAATGGATCTGTAGTCTCCTTGTTGCCCTTTGTCTCCTCCCTTGTGGAGTTGGACTACATCCGCTACCCTCCAATCTTTTGGAACCAACCCTGACAATAAGGAGCTGTTGAATAGCCCTGACAGGAGTTCAGCCCATTCTGATGCCAGTTCCCAGAGTACCCTTGGATGCATCCCATCTGGCCCTGGAGCCTTGTCTATTTTCAGGGCTGCTATCTCTTTTCAGACCATTTTCCCGTAAATACCTCCTACCCCATTTTTGTTGTCGCTGTTTGCAGAAGCCTTTATGCCACTTGTAGAACAACTGACTCTTGTTCATCCTCCTCTATTATATTGCCCCACCCAGCAGCCTAATATTTCTTCCTCTCATTTTCCTTTTTTAATCCTAATTTATCTATAGAACTGTCCCCCCTCCCCTTGATCACTTCTGCAATATGCGGGTCTGTGTCTGTTTTTTGCGTCACTGACTGCCTTGTTGGTCTACCTGCTCCTCAGCTGATATTCACTCCACTTCTCGTCTCCTTGTTTCTCCTTTATCTAATAAATGCCCTTTTTAGGCTTCACTGCCTTCTAGACCTTCTTTTTGACAACCAGATTGGTCTCTTATGCCTGTTACTCTTGGTAGCTGTTCTCAGGCATGACTTGGCTTACTCTACGATGGCCCCTTTAATTGCACCCCACCTCTCCTCCACCCCCCCCAATTTCATCCAGTCCCCTCTGCTTACCCTTTACTAGTTCCTCACCTGGTCAAAGTCTACTGTTCTAAAATCCAGAACCAGAGTCTTTGAGGGTATACTGGTACCCAGGGTAGTTCAAACCATATGGTCACTGGACCCCACATGCTCTCCAATCCTTTCACCACATACCATGTCTGAGTTGGTGAGCACCACATTGAGAATGGCAGTTTGTCTTGTGGGTTCTCTGACCAGCTGCCCCAGTAGGCAGTTCTGCAATGTATTTAGCAGGGCCCGACTCCTGGCATGTTGCCTCTTCTGAATTTCTGCCCCTTGATTCTGTGTTCCGATGGTTTGTTGACTAACCCCATGGGCAGAGTCTTCTCTAATGTGGTTGTGAGCTGAACCCACAAGGATTCTGACCCCCACCTCTTCGCTTCCTGAAAATCCATCCTCAAATGCCTCTGTTTTCTTTAACATAAAGGGCTACTCAACTCCCTTTTCCCATATCCGTATCTTGTATATACATGGTGTATCCTGGTATTGCTTAGTTCCAGTCCTTATTGCCACTGGCCCATCTTTCTGTGATGGCTATGAGGTTTAATTCCACTTATGCCACCATCACTTGGAGTTCACCAATTTTGTTCCACAGTCTCATGACATTTACAGCCAGACTTCATTCTAGCATGTACGTAGACCTCTCCACTTCTTGTTAGCACCTCTCCCCTTGTCTACACTTCTCGCTTAATTCCCTGTCCATGTCCCTTGCTCATCAACTTAGTTTCAGTGTCCACCAACACAAACGTCAAACTTCTGCCCCAACACACTAGTGCCCTCTCTTGTCAGGTGAAGGCCATCAATGTTTTGAAGATCCTCCTGTTCTAGAAGCCCCCCCAGTGTCTTACAATGGTGCCTGTCATCCTGACATCATCCCTTCAGCTACCTATTAAACTTGTTAAACTCCTCCTCCTTCACTCTTTCTCTTCCCCCCCACACAGGAGGAGGACCTTGGAAAAGGTCAGGGAAGCAGAGTGTGCTTTCACTCTCTCTCCAACATTCAAAAATTGTACTTCAGTATCTCAACTGGTGATTCACCAGATCATTGGTACCCACATGTACCGGCACTCCAAGCTTTCCTCCCACTTCCTCTACCATCCTCCCTATCCTGCCCATGTCCTGGAAGGCTGATGCACCTAGAAGGCATCTGACCACCCATTCCCCTTCTCTACCCTTCTAATTATTGAGTTCCCCACCAATAGAATTCTTTGTTTTGTCCTGCTCTAAACACTGGGTGCCACAGAGTCATCCTGTTCAAACTTCCTGACTAGCTCTAAGCCCCTGTCAGGGAAGTCCAGTGCCTGCTTCTCCTCAACTGGTACAAATCAATTCACTGTTAGGATACAGCGAGCTCAAACAACTTCTTTGTGGCTGCCCTACCCCTCACTTCATGCTACCCTCCAGAACAGGTCATTGGGCCTTGGAAGGAGTGGGGATGCCGGTGTGTCTGACTGTACCAGCTTAGATAGGGATGCAGCCAAGATATCTTATCCCTTGCCCTGCTGCTACCAGCTATACCTAGCACTCTTCCCAATGCCTTTCATATAGGTATGTGTCTTATCCTCCATAGCATAGCCTCTAAAGCTGTCCACAGTCCCAACAGCTATGTCCCCCTGCTGTACCTTTGCTCCACTTAATCTGATTGTTCCCATCCCACAGTCCCTACTTGACTCCTAAGAAACCCTAACTACACTCTGGTACTAACTTTACTGAGCTCTGCTTACCCGAAACCTCTAACTATTTCCTACAACACTCTCCCCTAGATAAGGGATTTGCCCATTAACCATGATACAGATTCACCATTATGGTGTACTATGTTCAGCTGCCCCATATAGGGAATGCTCGGGTATCATTTACATGATCTACCAATTGCCTATCAAGTACCTGTATGGACCTCCAGATTTTGTTGTATTCTGTAGTCTTCCTTTTGGAGACCTGCAGATGTCCCTCGGTGGGATAGCCCACTCCTTCTCTGTGACACTTATTCGATAGGACACTCACACAATGGGACACTTTGGTAGGTTTGAATATAAGGCCTCAGTCCTTACTTCCAAAACGGGCAGATTCTGCTTTAAGACCATAACATGTAGGAGAAAGTCTTGCATACCGTAGCAAGCCAAAACAATTTTTAAATCCCACAAGTGACTGACACTGTGTGAACTTAAACATATCATTAAACCTTTCAGTTCTTAACTTTCTCCCCTCCTTTGATCACCCTGTGCTTGACTATATGGTTGTGGAACTGTTCATGGCTTGTACAGCACTTTGGCATGCAATGTGTATTTAAAAAAAAAAAAGCTATATAACTTCAAAATAATTTTCTTTTCTGGTATCCTTTTTTACCTTTCTTCTTTGGTGCATTTTACCTGGATTATAATCTTCGCTTTTGTGCAGATGTTCTGTCAAAAAAAGATATACAGCAGTTTACCTTGGGAGTAGAATAGGAAGAAGATTGTCAGGAGATCTGGGTAAAACTGTGGCAGTGCTACTTGCTGCAAGTGGAAAGATAAGGAGGCAAGTTGCTATATGTTAGCTTGGTGGGGCAGTTGTCACTCATGGACACCACAGAGCTAGGGTTCTCTGGGAGCTACTGTAGATGGGTAGTAGTGTGGGAATATTTTCCCACAGTTTCTGAATCTAGCATGTCAGCTGGTAATTTGTAGGGATTGGACTGCAGAGCAAAGCCTTGATTCAGAGGCAGTGGTCAGGCTGCAGAGTACATCACTATCAGAAATACTGTCTTGCAGACCAGCATATAAAATTACCGTAGTTTTCCTTTCCAGTCTGTTATTATTTTTACAAGAAAAACCAAAAATAGATGTGCTACCATGATCCTGTCGTCATCCAGTTCAGGATACAAACAGTTGAGCAAATTTAGTACATGTTGCAGATTAAACTGCAGTGTCCATTGCGAAAAATGCTTCATAGAAACATAGAAACATAGAATTTGACGGCAGATAAGGACTGCTTGGCCCACCCAGTCTGCCCATTTCCCTACCTACTGGATAAGCTGCAGATCCTAGTTAACCAGCAGCCTACTTCTTCCTACCCCCACCCCCCAGAATTGCCTTATGACTATCCCATGCATGCTTGAATTCCACCACTGATTTTGACTCCACAACCTCCTCCGGAAGGCCATTCCATGCATCCACAACCCTCTCTGTGAAAATACTCCTTAAATTACCCTGAGCCGCCTCTATCTTCAAATTGAGCCTCTTGTTCTTGCACACCTCTTTTGAAAGATGCTACCCTCTTGGACTTTGTTGATTCCCTTGAGGTACTTGAAAGTTTCTATCATGTCCCCCTCTCCCTCCTTTCCTCGAGGCTATACATATTAAGCTCCTTAAGTCTCTCTTCATATGTCCTCCGGTGCAGACCCTGCACCATTTTAGTGCCCTCCTCTGGACAGCTTCCATCCTGTCTATGTCTTTGTGGAGATTGGGTCTCCAGAACTGCACACAGTACTCCAGATGGGGTTTCACCAGCTGTCTGTACAGAGGGATAATAACTTCCTGTTTTCTACTGGTGATGCCTCTCCCTATGCATCCCAGTATCCCCCCAGCCCTCCTTGCTGCCTTCTCACATTGCTTGCCCACCTTCATTTTAAATAAACGATACCCAGAACAGTACAGATTCTAACTCCCCCAAGAAGTTAGAAATGGGTACAGGATTAGGCAAGTGAAGGATGGGGATGTTATGGGCATGATCCTTGGGTAAGGCTGTGCCCACTACTGGTTGCTGTCTGAAAATAATACTGGCAACTGGCTGCAGAGGTACAGGGTGATCTCAGGGTCTTGCAAGATTACAGCAGAGGGCCTTAGCACAGAGTAGAGCTAGGTGGAATGTTCCATGGGATATCTGGACCCCGGATCAAACCTGCAATCCATGGACCTGGATAAATATGGACTTCACTGCAGAAGTCCAGGTCTGTGGAAGTGCCATTTGTGCCATTGTGTGTGTTGTTGCCATGGGGATGCCATCAGCACACTTGCTCCATGTACAGGTGGCTGGCGGCATCCAATCCAGCAACAGATGGTCACTTGATGCACTCATGGTATATAACCATGCTGAGTGTGCAGTGCGGCCCAGATGAGAGGAGGATGGGTTGGAGGCACACTTCTCATCGCTGCAGCCACCAGATGAAGTTGCTAAAAAGCAAACAAAACAAACAAAAAAAAATATAAAAAATACATTTTGGAGGGGAGGGAAGAGAAAGGTAGAGAGAAAGGACTTGTTTTACTGGTGTGGGGGGGGGGATGATCAGGGAGGGTGATGGGTCGGGACTGGAGAGATGGTGGTGGCCTGAGTCTGCCAGGGGGGAGGCAAAAGGCAGGTAGTGTGGCAGTGTGACTGTGTACGTGAGCAAGGGCAGGCTGGTAAAATCTTCAACTTGTATAAAGAGCCAGAGGAGAGAGGGACAGACTACTGGGGGCCCAAGAGTAAGTTGACAGTTACAAAAAATCCCAAATGAAAGTTTTGTTTCCTGGCTTCAGTGTGGCTGTGTGTACAGAGCAAGGGCAGCAGGCTGGCAAAAATTAAATCTTTGACTTGTGCCATCCAATCACGAATCATAATCACTTGTAAATGTTCATTCACGATTTCATGCATTAAAAAAATTGCAACATGGGCAAGAAAAAGGGTTACAGATGATTGGACAAACAGCATCAGGTGTCCTTAGCCTGTCCATATGGGCATGCCACAATTTATGTATGATGGGTACCAAAAACTGGTCACCAAATGCACCCTGTATCATTTACAAGTAGAAACAGGAACTCGTTCATGTAGCTGGTTATATGTTTAATAGATGCAACTGTTTTAAATAGTAGCAGAGCAAAGAAAATCCATATTTGTAACCTGTTAATAGTACTGAAATAAAATATTTACAACTTTGTGTGTTCCATGCACCAAATCATATTGTGTGCAGCCATCTTCATCTTGTCGGAACCCTTTGCACAGTACAAGTAATGAGAGATTTCAACCTGTTCAATAATTAATGGCACAGTTCTAAAACTAAGCAGAAAACTTCTAAAACCCAGATAGTACCCTCATACCGCTCACTCTGCCCCACACAGGTGTCGAAGACAAGCAGCATTTGCTGATGAAATGCAGAAGAGCACAGGCAAGAGTCTTGTTTCCTATTTGCCGCAACCCCTCTATTTTGCAATGGGCACATATTAGCTAGTAACCGTGAAGGAAGTCGACAAGCCAGAAACTGAGTGAGAAGCTCGCAGTGATTACTTATCATAGGCAATTCAAAGATGTCAGGTAACAAAAAGATGCACTGTAAATGTCACGCTGAAAAATGAACATTTCTAATCTGAGATCGATAAAGCTAATAATCTTTGCCAGACCAGAAACACGGAAGTTTAGTAGCGCAACATAACGTCAAAATACTACACTTTTAAACCTTGTAACATGGGCAAGAAAATTGTCTCAATAAGGAGCTGAACCCTTTTTCTTGCCCATGTGCCAAGTGAATTAACCCACTCCAGAGCGTGGGTCTACTTGTGAATTAATCAATGGCTGGGTGGTTGGAACCACTCGGACTGCAGCCTCGTGGTCCAACCCCCCACGCCTCCCAGTCGTTGATTAATTCACAAGTAGACCTACTCTCTGTCATGGGTTAATCCTTACATACTGTTCGGACAAACAACATACAAGTTGATTGCACCTGGGTGGCCCTGGGGATTATCTGACTTTGTGACTTATAGCAGGCTGGGCTGTTTACACTACAACACATGCAAAGTATACTACTGTACACACAAGAGTCATCGTCTTCATCCTCATCATTGAAACATAGAAACACAGAAGCTGATGGCAGATAAGGACTGCAAGGCCCATCTAGTCTGCCCATTTTTTCTACCTTTATGAATGTGCCATAGGCCCGTACTCTTTCAATGGCCTATCTATTCATACTCATCTGTACTGCTCCCTTATGCCTGTCCCATGCCTGTTTGAAGCCCTGCACTGTATTTATATCCACCACTTCCTGAGGTAGGCCATTCCATGCATCCACCACTCTTTCTGGGGAAAAAGAACTTCCTCACATTACTCCTTAATCGGCCTCCCTCTAATCTCATGCTGTGTCCTCTTGTCTTGCTAATTTTCTTATATTGAAACATGTTGGACTCTTTCACCTTGTTAATGTGTTTTAAGATGTTTGAATGTTTCAATCATATCACCTCTCTCCCTCTTTTGCTCTAGGGTACATATATTGAGCTCCTTTAATCTGTCTTCATGTTTTCTGATGCAGTCCCTGCACCATTTTGGTTGCCCTTCTCTGGACTGCCTCCATTTTGTTAATGTCCTTGTGCAGGTGCGGAGTCCAGTACTCCAGATGGGGCCTAACCAGTGTCTTGTAAAGAGGGATTATTACCTCCCTCTTAAGACTTGATTCCCCTACTAATACACCCCAACTTCCCTCTAGCCTTACCTACTGCTTTAATGGTCTGCTTGGATGATTTCAGATCATCTGTGATGATGATGCCCAAGTCTCTTTCTTCCCTTGTGATTGCCAGCAACTCTTCTCCCAGTCTATTGGTGACTTATGGGTTTCTCTACCCCGTGTGCATGATCTTGCACTTCTTTGCGTTAAACCCCAGTTGCCATTCGTCCGACCATTTTGCCAGTTTATCCAGATTTCTTCTCATTCTGCCCATCCCATCTGGATCGTCTACTCTGTTGCAGATCTTGGTGTCATCTGCAAACAGACAAACCTTACCCTCCAGTCCATCTCCAATGTATCTGAAGATATTGAAGAGGACTGGCCCCAGGACTGATTCCTGAGGCACCCCATTTGTGACTTACACTCTTCTGACTATGTACCGTTTACCACCACACTCTGTTTTCTGCCCATCAACCAGTTTGCCACCTAGTTGACTAACTTCTGACCTACCCTGAGCCTACCCAACGTATTAATCAATCTTCTGTGTGGCTCAGTATCAAAAGCTTTGCTGAAGTCGAGATAGGCAACGTCAACTGCACCCCCTTAGTCCACCACTCTGGTTACCCAGTTAAAGAAATCTATGAGATTAGTTTGACAGAACCTTCCTGTTGTAAATCCATGCTGTCTTGGATCCTGTGCTCCTACAGATTCTAGGTATTGCACTATCCTGTCATTAAGGAGTGCATCCATAATCTTGCCCACTGCTGAGGTAAGACTGACTGGTCTGTAGTTCCCTGCCTCCTCCCTGCTACCACTCTTGTGCAGCAGGATTACATGAGCCCTTCTCCAGTCTTCTGAAACCTCTCCTATGCTCAGAGACTCACTAAACAGTTCTAATAATGGCTCTGCTAGTTCCACCATTAGCTTTTTTTAGTACCCTGGGATTTATGCCATCAGGTCCTATTGCTTTGTCTACCCTGAGCTTAGTGAGCTCTTGTAGAACCCTTTTTTTTTTTTTTTTTTTTGTGAAGAGATTTGTGCACACCTCCCTCCCCCATGTCTATGGTGCTAAGCTGTGGGTTCTGCCCTAACTTCTTCTCAGTAAATGCTGAGCAAAAGTATCTATTTAGGATAGATGTTTTTCCTTGGTCCTTCTTCACACACTGCCTCCTTATCCCCATTGATCTTAGCAATACCCCCTCTGGACTTGCTCCTTTCACTAATGTATCTATAGAAAGTCTTTTCCCCTTCCTTTACTGTTTTGTGCTAGTGTTTCCTTGGTTTGGGCCTTTGCCTGCATTTACTGCTTTCCCTTCTTCCCTTAGGAAGTTTGGTATGCCTCTCTATCTTCATCCCACTTCATTCCCTTTTATTTCCTGAAGGCCAGCCTTTTGGCTCTGACCTTTTCTGCTACTGTTTTTGAAAACCAAAATGGTTTCCTCCTCCTTTTGCTCTTGCTTTTCTCCATAACACAATGGGATGTTGCTTCAAGTATTGCATCCTTAGTGCTTGCCAACTTTGCCTGTACCCCCACACCTGTATTTCTTCTTTCCAGGGCTAGCATAATTCTGTTGGCCATCTTAAAGTCCACTCCTCCAAAATCCCATAATGTTTGCCTTGCAATGGGATGATTTAGTTCTAGTGGCCAAATTGAACCATACCATATGATGGTCACTGGCCCCCAAGTGACCTTCTACCTGAAAATCTGTAATCCTTTCCCTGTTAGTCACTACTAGATCTAGGATAGCCCTGTCTCTTGTGGGTTGTTGTACCAGTGGTTTGAGGCCCTCCCCCTGCAGGGAATCCACTATGTGTCTAGTTAATCACTCATTCCCCATTATTCCTCCTTATCATTAGTTTTATAGTGTATTGCATTATATTGCATATAAGCATTAACCAATCCCCAATGTGGGGCTGTGCTGTGTGTGGCTATGCACCAGATGTGTCTGCATCTCCAGTTCAAATTCTGAGGCACGCTTAACAGTTGCTGAATTTGGTCACTTTAACAGTAACTAACTGAACTGTAGGAGTCGGTCAATTTTGGAAGGACTGCTGTCCTCTCTGGTGAGCTGTGTACAGTCACTAGTCATGACAATAAATTTGCCCCTGGCCTGTGGTTGGTAGTCATCAGAAGGACATCATGTTAGAGGGATTTGTTTTATTTTTACAGGTTAGAATACTAAGACAAAATGGATCAAAGTGTTGATGAGGCGCATTTTTGTTTTTCAGGTACCTGTAGACAGTGGCTCTGCAAAAGACTGCAATCAGCCTGAAAGGGGGAAAGTACAATCAAACCCTAAAAAGTGACTTTTTTAAACGTCTAAGGATTAGTCTTCTAAGCGAATGCTTAAATCCAAAAAAGGTGACCGTCGATCATAATCAGTCCCAAGTTTAAAAAAAAAAAAAAAAAAAAAAAAAAGGGGAGTTATGTAGTTTAAAAAAAAAAAAACAAAAGGATTGATGGGTACCACCCACTGAGGCACCCAATGGTATTAAACAGTTGCATACTATGCTACTGCCACTCCCTCACCCTCATCAGATTTTTCTGAGATTGAACCCGACGAGGGTAATAAAAATAAAGATGAGGAGAATGATCAGGCAGCACAAGAATTACTGGAGGGGATAGAAATTGCAGATGAGGATGAAACGGGCAGAAATGTTTTGGTTGTGGAGGAGGGCAGTGGGAATACACCACAAGAGGAACAGGCTCAAGAAAAATCTGGGGAAGGGAAAATACCCTCAAAAGGTGACTGAGGTGCTGTTCCTATATGAGGAAAAAACTTAAAAAAAATAAATAAAAAAATATATCATCGTTTGGTCATACTTCTCCATTAGTGCTTCCAATGAGTTGGTAACAACATGCACTATTGGTAAACGGCCAATTAGTAGAGGTAAAAAGAGAGCATTGGGAACCTCAGCACTGAATAGGCACCTAGACAGATATCATAACATTAGTGAGAACTCCAGTTGTGAGTCTCTAAGAGAAAGTGACAATGATAGCTCACTACACTCGGGGGTAACTCCCATAGATGAAAACAGTGGCAGCTCTTGCAACACTACTGAAACACCTCCACCACCACTTCCTCCCATTCGAAGGACAACTCCATCTGTTACTGAAAGTGACCATGTGTTCTAAAGCCCTCCTCCTTCAAGGAGACATCTTACCGTCTCAGAAACGTATGAGCGTAAAGCAAAATATGCCTCGACTCACCCTGTTGCTGTTACAGTAACCAAAGAAATTATTGCTGTTGATTTGCTACCATATAACGTGGTTGAACATATGGGATTCAGGTGGCTACTTGAGTAACTCAAACTTCGATATAATATACCATCATGGAAATACTTCTCAACAACAGGGATTCAAGGTCATTATGATGTCGTATGTAATGCATCTTGTGCAATGCTGTTGGGAGGGTGGTGGATCTCAAAACAGATATCTGGACAAGCTGTCAGCCTGTGCCCTTCATGTGGGTCATGGTACATTGGGCATGTTTCAATAATCCACATGGGACTGGGGACAGTGAAGCATCACAGTTAGCTGTTCTAAGAATGTTTTATTTTCCGTCTGAACATGCGTCATACAATATCAATGAAGAGCTCCAAAAACCAATAGAGCAGTGTCTCACTTCACAGGGACTGTCAGTTGGATTTATAGTTGCAGACAATGGATCCAACATAAGGAAGGCCTTGGAGGAGGGGGGACTTTGTTCATATCTGCTGCTTTGCACATTGCTTATGTAGCCCCTCCTTGGCGCCATCTTGGACAGGGCCCACTACCCTTGCTTGCTACCTAAGATACAGGTTAAGGGGCCTAGGTTCCCAAAGCTGACCTACAGGGGGTCATTTCCCAAAAAGAATAAATAAAATGCCACTGCCTCCACCCAGAGTACATATCAGTGGGTCTGATTACCTGCAGTACAACCCTCTGGGATGTTGTACCAACCCACCTCCCCAACAGTTACCCCAGCATGGACTTACCAGGACTCGAACCTCCCCACATTCCATTTCACCATTTACATTTTCCATTTCAGACAATAACCTGCTCACTAAAATTAGGCTCTGGATCTATTTTCTGCTGCAAAACAACTCCATGGTTTATATACAGGGGGAGGGCTTAGGAATGGGGTAAATAGAATAGAGGTTAAGCACACATTTGATTCTGCATTTCCCCCAAATCACATTTCCTTCTGATTCAAACCCAGATCTCTATCCATGCAGCCATCTGATCTGTCTAACTAGCTGACTGTTCATAACCAGACTCCGCAGGTCCCAGTCCATTTAGCCCCATGGTCCAGTACCTGGTTACCTAGATTTAAAGTTGCAGGCCTGAGGTGCAGCTGGTAGCAGGCACTGGCATGCTTAAGGAATTGAACTTTAACTTTTTACATTCCTTTTTTTTGGTTAGAGCTAAACCTTTATCTTTTCCCTCTAGTCCTTGGATCTACCTCCTGCCCTATTGGGCAAACATATTTACAGTCCCTTGGTGCAGGGCAATGCCTGCAATTTACTCATCGTTCTGCAGAATCAGTCCTTTGATGGCACAGTTCACTGAAGTCCTGGCAATGGATGGATCACAGGAAGAACCGGGACATTGCTTGAGCAGGGGGCACAGAGGCTGCAGCTTGCTCTCTCTTTCTCTTGCTTGCAGATCTTGCAGCTTGTTCCCTTTGGCCCCATTGCAGGGCACCTGTGCAAGTCCTGCAAACTGCAGAGGACCCAGACCCAGGAGTGGCCCCATGGCCCAGCTCCCCCCGATCAGAGTGCTCTAGCACTCAGGTACACAAGACCCATGATCCCCAGCAGCGGCGGGTGTCACTTGATGGGGATTAGTGAGTTCTCCACCTTACCCTGGGTGTCAGCAGAAACCCTTAAGACATTCTCTTCTGCTTCTGTCTTTCTCTTACCTGCCACGGTGTATAGCCACAGTAATCTGCTTCTCTCTTTTCCTTGGCTGTATCTAGGGAGCAGACAGCAGGTACCCAACCCTGAAAGGCACCTGTTTATCCTTCTGCTTTCACAGTCTCTACACTTCAACACAGCCACATCCTTGCTCTGGCTCGTACACATCACCTGCATGCTCAAAAGTTGCTTTTTGTCAATGTGCAGGTACATAGCAATTCTCCAATTGAAGAGGCTCACTCATCCTTTTTCTTCTCTCAGCACATTTACATTCTCTTGTTCCTCAGCATTCCTGTCTTTTCCCCGGCTTAGACGCAACCTTTATCCATTTACGCAGCTCGGGACATGACCATCGTTCTTTTACCAGGCTCTGAACACTACTATTTTCTTTTTGCAGGATCAAGACACAACCTTTGCCCTTTTTCCAGGTTCAAGACACAACCTCTTTCTTGCAATCTGCAACTTTCCTTCTTCCATTTGAGCTGCACTTCTCTCACTGCTGTGGTGCAATTTCAGAACAATGCATAAAATTCAGCAACCTTCAGCTTTCCCTTTTTTTTTCTCTGCCAAGCTGCTCCTTCATTGCTTCTGCTTCCTTTTTCCTAATTGGGTTGGCACTTCCTGCCCTGGGGGACACATTGCTGACAGCCCCCAGGCAGGCCCATCTCACATCCCCATTCTCTCCAGGGGCAAGCACCCCCCTCCTCCTGGAGGAGCTCCCACCAAACTGATTCAAAACTTAACAGTCCTTGCTTTTTTGGGAGCCCTTGCCTTGCTCCCCATTGGTTGGAGCCACTGTCCTTAGGCAAAAATTAATATGTATGAGGCTCCCTCAATGTCTCATTGGTGCATTAAAAAAGTGCCTAAACGTTCCCTGGTATATTCCCCCAAAAGTCCTTTTCAAAAAGTCCCAGAGTCCCTGGCAAGAATCCTGACTCAGTGGTTGGCTGGCTGGTGTCGCATGGCTGCCCAACATGGTGGCTGAAGTAAACCGTGTCCGCAGTTTAGAGTCCAAAGTTTCAAGTGTCCCTGCAGCCAAACCCTTTAGTTTTATTCATTTATTTCCCCACACAGCTGTAGCCACCTCGTGCCCTGTAAAGTGACTGCACTCTTGTTAACGCATGTTGTGCCCCTAGCCAGTCACTGCTGCCATTTCACATAGCCCCTAGGCAGCCACACATATTCCCATTGCAGCACCACAGTGACTTGGCCCCAATCTCTGGCTGCAGTCTGTGAATACATTTTATTTTCCACATGGACTGGCAGGCTTCCCTTTTTCCTTTAACACCAGTGCATTATTTGTTAGTTTACTTTCCTTTCCCACCTGTCGCTAGTGCTATTCTCTCTGCCCCCAGTGCTAGACAGACTCCCGGCTCATTAATATTCATGAGCCACCCAATTAGTATGCATGAGGTGGCTCCTCGTTCTCGAGTGCAATTGGCACTCACTAAAAGTAAATTATTTTTTTCTCCTGGTTGCCTCTCCCTCTCTGCTTAGGTATATGGTCCCTCTCTTATTGCCCAACTGGACTGGGACCACCGGAGAGGCAAACCAAACCAGCCACACAAAAATGTGCTTATGCACATGTGCAGAGCTCCCCGGCACCGTAGTGCCATTTCGGATACTGGTGGCTCCACGAACCAGTTGCTCTGGCCCCTCTCTCTCTAAAACCATATTGGGGGCCAGCAGGAGAGGACAAAGGACACGAGGAAAACCAGGACTCTGGGGAAAAAAAGAATGGGGGCAAAACCCCCAGGGAAACGTAGCCTTTTTTTGGGGCTCACAGATAAGCCCCCCCAACGGGGGGGTTACACTTAAATTTAATAGTTCACGGTTTTCTCAATGACAACAGTGAGATTATGTCTCGTTAGCACTGCTAAAAGAATATTCACTCATTTCAGTCACTCGAGCAAAGCCTGTCACTTGTTTGAAAATACAGCAGGAGCATGGTTTACCGTTGTACAGACTGATCCAAGACATTTCTACTACTCGATGGGATTTGACTTTTTATATGTTCCAAAGGCTGCTGGAACAAAAGAAAGCTGTTGGACAATGCACCTTGTAAAATAAAATAGGTGATGCAGGCATCTATATTACTCCACCACAGTGGGCCATGCTGGAGTTTCTAATGTTCCTGTTCCAACCACCTGAGAATCACCAGGGAGGTTGGTGCAAATGCAACAACTCTCAGCCAGGTGATGCCCCTAATAAATATTTTAAAATTCAAATTGAATCTGATTAGGGAAAAGTTAGAGAAGCAAGACAGTTCCACGATCACACAGGCTGCCAGTGGTGCTGCTGACACATGCAGGTTGCCCCCCAGAATACAAGATCTAACAAGACATACGATCAAAAAAGTTTAAGATGATGACAAACTATGTAAAATGCTTCATTCTGTGTACTATGTTAAAGCAACAATCTTGGATCCCCGATACAAATCAAAGCAATTATTGAGTGGTGATGATACTTACAGTATTTCGAGATAAACAAATAATTGAGATGCTTACTGTCATGGAACAGAGTACAACAGCAGCACCACATTCAGAATCTTCTTCACGACACAGCACAGCATCAGGTGGCCCATCCTCTACTGTTGCGGCATTTTCTCCCTCTTCCTCTTCATCCTCAGCCTCTGCAGCTGAATCTTCCCCTCCTCCCTCCTCCTCCACCACCACCTCTACCAGCCAAGCATAGCACTGTCCCACAGTCACTTGGTTCAGCTCCATGTCTCTGGAGTCACTTAGAAGATGTCATTGAAACATCATCTTCATCTGCCTCTTGTAAAACACAGCCTCAGCACAGACCATGGTTGAAATGTACCTGGTAGAGCCCAATACTGGGTGGAATGCTGATCCTTTGCAATACTGGAAACACAAAGAAAATATGTGGCCTGCTTTAGTAAACACTGCAATGAAGTACATGAATTGTCCTCCAACTAGCGTCTGTTCAGAACGATGGTTTAGTTCACCTGGTAACGCAATTACTGATGCACGATCCTGTTTGACACCAGAAAATGCTGAGCTCCTCACATGTCTCAGTCAACATTCCTCACTTTAATTTCAAATATGATACCCGAATAAAACATGCACTGGCTGGTCTGAGCAGGCCCTATCCACAGAACAATTTCTGTGTCAGTGGTGAAAATCTTTAGTGAATAGGGTCTACTACATGAGGTAGCAATTAATTGCAACAAGTCGGGTCAGGATGGACTAGGCCAGGCAGCCACTATCACTTGAATGATCACATGAGCAGCACAGAATATAAAAAAAAAAAAAAATCAGTGGGTTCAGATTCCAAATGCAGCAAGAAACTGCATTTCATGTCACAAACTTACTTGGTGGTACCTGGTACCACTATCTGATCTGGAAGGTAGGGTATTGCTGTCTTCTACTGCTACTACTACTACCATTTTTTGTCCTCGCGAGTCATGACTACTAGTCATTTTTTGTCCTTACTCCAGTCCTTACTACTAGTCACTTTTTTTTTTTTTTGGCATCAGCAACTGATCCTGACTGTACTGTTTTTTTTTTAATTTTTGTACAGTGCATGGCTTAGCAGATGCCTGAAACCCGATGCTCTTTGTGTATTTCTCACGTTCTTCATACAGTCCAACCCCATTTATCTGAACTGCCGGGGAGACATAAACTTTGTTCAGATAAACGGGGGATCGGTTGAGAGAGAGATACGCATGAACCAAAGGTGAGTCAAGCAAAAAAACACTTTTTACATAAGCACTATAATAAAAAGTGGAAGGCAGTTAAAAACAAGTACAGTACTGTACTGCACAGTGCATACAATTAATGGTATATTAGCAAGTTAAAATATTTTTATTTACCCAAAAAGTCCTTTGTGTTTTTTTTGTTTGCTGTCATCGCACCTTTTTCATGCAGTTCACTGCTTCATACTGTGAAACCGTATTACTTGTACAGGGTTGCAATTAGCCTGGGCCTCAACATACAAAATATATTGCTCAAACAAAGCAACGGCCTCACCATGTGTAGGCACATTGATGGGAGTGGTGGGCTCATCCTCCTCCTCCTCCTCCTCCTCATCTAACTCTGGTTCCGAGTTCCCAGTTTGGGACACCATCTGAATGATTGCATTGTCTGAGAGAGCTTCATGTCCCTGATCGTCCGCATCACTGGAGACCCACTCCTGAATCTCCTGTTCGTTTGGATGATTAGGTAGAGTGGAAGCGATTGATGTCAATGCCAAGATTTCGGCAGATGCAGGTACAGTGTCAAGGATGGCATCATTGGAAGAGGGAGGGATTATCTCCTGAGTGCAGCTGATTTTGATCCCTGATTTGCGCCAAGATTTCTGGATGCTGTCTGCTCTCGCCAAGTCCCAAGCTTCAGCAGCCAAGTAAATCCCATCCTTCAAATGTATACCCTTGAGGATTGTATTAAGAAGTAGGGTTTCATTGTCCTCAGCGAGGACTGTCTGAAGCAGTTTCTTCCTATACCCCCCCCCCTTAAAAATCCCAAACACCCCTTGATCGCAGGGTTGGAGCTTGCTGGTGGTGTTAGACAAAAACATGACCCTGATTTTGCCATCACAGGTCCGGACAGGAGCAATGTCTGGATGAGCTGGAGGTTTATCCAGCAGTAAGATGGCTTTCATGGACCTCTGGAGCACAGGTAAGATTTCATCTGCGGTTCCAACTGCTCTGTAAACCAGGCACAAAAGATGGTGCCATCCATCCAACAGTTATGCTGGGCTCTGTACTGCACTGGCAGTGTTGCTTTGTTTAGGTGTTTGAAACACCCTGAATCCCAGGATTTGCCAATTACCAGCAACTTTAGGCCATGAACCACTGAGTTCACACAGCCCAGGATTGTCACACGCTCCTTCTACTTTTTATAGCCAGGAGCATCTGTTTCGGAACCGTGGGCAAGAGTGCGGTCTGGGAGATGGCACCAAAAAAGACCTGTCTCATCAGCATTAAAGATTTGCTCCCACTACGAGACCTTCACTCTCAATTGTGGTTAGCAGGGTATCAATGAATGGGGGGATGTCTTGCTCTGTGGTGCTCAGCCCTTCCCCACACAATTTCAGTTGTGTTATCCCATGCCTTCTTTTAAGCTGATTGAACCAGCCCTCACTAGCCAGAAAGAACTCTGGATTATCAAGTCTGGTGTGAAACTGAAGAGCCTTCTCCTTGAGTAACGGGCCAGATGTTGGAGTGCCTTTGTCATTCTCTCCTGGCAGAACCATAAGTAAATTGTCTAGTCATGCTGGTCATTTTTACAGGTGCGCATGTTTTTTCTTTCTGCTCCACCAGCCGTCTTCTCCATTTTCATGGCAAACTCTCTCAGCTTCTCTTCTGCAGTTTTGAGGTCTCTTATGGTGGACTTCCTGACCCCATATTCTCCTGCCAGCACCACTGCTATCTTGCTATTTTCCAAGTGGCTGAGAATTCGCAGTTTCTCTGCCAGAGTGAACCCAACTCACTTCCATTTAACAGACATGATGCACTGAAATGGTACTTGTGGGGCAGAGCTTTATTAAGCTGTAGGCAATTAAGGCACAGTACTTGAGGTAGCAGGAATTAACTGGCAGGAAGAATGGATTTAATGGATTGCTTAATTGCAGCTGCCAGATGAAAATTACAGTACTCTAGCAAGTGTCCATTACTGTGTTTAGTTCGTTTAGTGTGGGGGAGATCGGAGAGGTTCGTTGGGGAGGTCCAGATTGGAGGAGGATGGATAAATGGGATTGGACTGTGTTTGGCTGCAATTACTTCACAGAAAAAAAATGTTACAAAATAGAAAATTTATATAATTACTTTGTGTGTGCGTGGTATGCCAGCTTCGTTAGATCTCACTTATAGTAACTGCTGAGATTATTATATTACTGTGTTTTAATTTTTGATACTTAAATTACTTGGCAGTGGCTGGCAGCAATTGTGGAACTAGGAAAGATGGTGTCATCAGGTCTTCAGGTGGTAGTGGCAAACTTTTTTGACTGCACCGCACTTGACCGATGCGATGTGTGACTGGCTGGGCGCCTGCCTGCCTGGGTAGTGGTGATCTCTTTGTCTTTCATTTTTCTTCTTTAAGGATTCAGCATGTTGATCAGATTCAGTAGAAGTAGTCATAGTATTAGAAAACATTACCACCTCTTGGACCAGGTAGTGTACCATATACCACAGTATATCAGGGGCATGCAAAGCAGTTGTCATTTACATGGGTAGGGTGGGTGGGCTCTTTACTGCTGCTCATTTGATCATTCATATCCATTTCTTTGGCCTGTTCAGCTCTGACTGGAACATCCATCAAAATATTACCCACACAACAGCACCATTAATAATAAATAAATAAATAAAAACATTCTTGGCTGCCTGCAGTGCTTGGTGGTGCTATGATATAGGTATGCATCTGTGTGTGTCTCCCTCCCTCCCTGTCTCCCCTCTCTCTCTCTCTCTCTCTCTCTCTGCACACTTGTGTCATGGACACAAGCAGGATATGCTACCATTATAGACCAGCCATGAAGAGGCTAGTAGTGAGTGATTGCTTTTTATGTTTGATTGCATGCATGTGCAAGAAACATAGTGCCATCATCCGAGATTCCGGATGCAGTGGCATACAGTTGAAAGGGAGAGCTCCGCTTTAGTGAGCAGAGCTCTTCTCCCCCCCACACACACATGCAAGCCTGCATTTTTCATGCTCATGTGCGCTCCCCCCGACGCACACACTGTATGGCCAATGGGGTGTCCAACTCGTCTGCTCCAGGCCCTCCAAAAAAACAGCTCTGCAGCCACACTGAGCCCACCCATGCGTGGCAACAATGTAATGGCTGGGGGTACAACTCCATCAGCTCCCCTTCTCCAGGCCCCCAAAAACGTTTCCAGGTGCCACGCCTGAGCCCACCCCAGCGTGGCAGAAACTGTTGGAGCCGACGGGGGTGCCCAATCCCCCATTGGCTCCAGGCCCCCCCCAAGAAGCCTTCCCAATGCCATGCTGTGAGCCCACTCCAGTGTGGCAAATGTCCTGCATCATCCTCCTTTAATACAAAAAAAAAAAGGTCCCTGAAAGAAAAAAAAACGGTCCCTTGCGGTCTTATTGGTCCCCTCCCCCACTCGCACTCACCCATGGTGCACTCTGCCTCCCCACACTCCATACTTACTTCCAGACTCTGGTGCGATGATCTTAGGTGGACCAGGAACACATCTGCACTCTTCAAAGCCGACTGCAAACTGAGAAAATGCTGGTAAGCTGTATAATGTAATAGATAAGGTTTTTTCAACTTTGATGCATATCTCGGGCATTTTTTGGAATTTTTGCATCAAATTTTCAACATGAGGTTTTTGGGACCCCTCCTCATGAATTCTGTCCCTGTCATGGTGTTAATCAGGCCCGAAGGGTGATTTCGCAGTCACTGCGTGGAATCACCTGGGACCTAATAATGGAACCATAGTGCCAGTGTTCATGAGGTGGGCTCTTCAAAAGCCTAAGTTGAAAATTTGGTGAAAACATTCCTGTAACACATTGTTTTAATGAGTGTGCATTGGCAAGAGTTCACGCACACTGGCAAGTTTTAATTTGTAATATTTGCATGCCAGATTTTCAACATTGCCACATTACCACTTCCTTATGAGCAGTGCAGCTGCCATTTTTCACATCTCACCCAAAATGTGTTTCCGCACATGTAGCGCACAATGGTGCAGTCGGTGTGTGAAAACTATGTTTGGGACAGATTAAGAAAAAATCACTATGACAATGGTCATGAGCAGAGGTCTTAAAATGGCTATGTTGAAAATTTGGTAACAAAACTCCATAAAATGACTGTTATGAGTGAGCATTGCGCAGTTTCCACGTACCCTCGTAAGTTCATGAATTTGTAATATTTTCCGTCCAGATTTTCACCAGTGACATTTTTCCACGCTTCTTTATGAGCAGTAAAGCTGTCATTTTGCACAACATGGCCGAAATGTGTGTTCACACTTTCAGCACAGAAATGCGTAGTCACTGTGGGGAAATCATTGTTCAGGACAGATAAAGAAAATCACAGGACACTGTTCATGATGAGGTCCCAAAATGCCTGTGGTAACAATCTGCTGTTTTTAAAAAAAAAAAATTTCCCAAACTAGTTACATTATGGGTATTGCATTGCACAGTTTCATAAGCTTGTGACTTTACCAGTTGTTTTTTTTTTTAATATTTTCACAACAGGTTTTCAACATTGCTCTTTTTTTTACACCTACCCATGAACAGTACCGCTGTCATTTTTCACATCCTGTTCAGAATGTGTTTTTGCACCTGTGGTGCCAAATGCCGTAGTCGCTGTGCAAAAGCAGCTTTCGGCTAACAAACTGATATTGCCACTGTTCATGAGGTGGGGGTCACAAAAAAAAATGTTGAAAATTTGGAGTGAAAATACCAACAAATGCCTGAGGAGTTAGGGTTTCCAACCATAACACCCTACCCTGTACAGAATGACAGGCATCAGGGCTATGACTTGGGATTTTTTTACATAGAAACATAGAATTTGACGGCAGATAAGGACCGCTTGGCCCACCCAGTCTGCCCATTTTCCTACCTAACAGATAAGCTGCAAATCCTAGTTAACCAACAGCTTACTGCCTTATGCCTGTCCCATGCATTCTTGAAGTCCCCCACTGTTCTTGACTCCACGACCTCCTCAGGGAGGCTGTTCCATGCATCCACAACCCTCTCAGTGAATAAATACTTCCTCACATTACCTCTTAGCCGTCCCCCCTCTATCTTCAAATTGTGCCCCCTTGTTCTTGCACATCTCTTTTTCTGGAAGATGCTACCCTCTTGGACTTTAATTCCCTTGAGGTACTTGAAAGTTTCTATCATGTCCTCTCTCCCTCCTTTCCTCTAGGGTATACATATTAAGCTCCTTTAGTCTTTCTTCGTATGTCTTCTGGTGCAGACCCTGCACCATTTTGGTTGCCCTCCTCTGGACAGCTTCCACTCTGTCTATGTCTTTGCAGAGATGGGGTCTCCAGAACTGCACACAGTACTCCAGATGGGGTCTCACCAACTGTCTGTACAGAGGATAACTTCTCTGTTTTCTACTATTGATGCCTCTTCCTATGCATCCCAGTATCCCCCTGCCTTCCTTACTGCCTTCTCACATTGCTTGCCCACCTTTAGGTCATCTGATATAATTACCCCCAGGTCCCTTTCTATTTTTACTGTTGTCAGTATCTCACCCCCCATTGTGTACACTTCCCCTGGGTTTTTGTTTCCCATGTGCATTACCTTGCACTTCTTTGCATTGAATCTGAGCTGCCATACATTTGACCATTCCTCCAACCTTGCCAAGTCCCTTCTCATCCTTTCCACTCCATCTTGTGTATCAACCCTGTTGCAGATCTTTGTGTCATCTGCAAAGAGACATACTTTTCCTTCCAGTTCCTCTGCAATGTCACTTATAAAGACATTAAAAAGGACCGGTCCCAGTACTGAACCCTGCGGTACCCCACTAGTAACTCTCCTTTCTTCACTGTGTATTCCATTTACTACTACCCTTTGCGTCCTGTTGTTCAGCCAATTTTTATCCAGGCTACCACCTTGCACCCACTCTAAGGCTGGCTATCTTGTGAATTAATCTTTGTGTGGGACTGTATCAAATGCCTTGCTAAAATCTAGGTAGGCCATGTCCACAGCCCTCCTGGTCTACTACTTTGGTCACCCAGTCAAAGAAATCTATTAGATTCATCTGACATGACCTTCCCATCGTGAATCCATGCTGCCTTGGGTCCTGTGCCCCACTGGCCTCTAGGTACTCAACAATTCTTTCCTTCAGAAATGATTCCATCATTTTCCCTACCACTGAGGTCAAACTAACTGGTCTGTAGTTTCCTGCCTCTGTCCTGCTCCCACACTTGTGAAGAGGAATCACATCTGCCCTCCTCCAGTCCTTGGGTACCACCCCATCCTCCCATGATTTGTTAAAGAGAGTAGTCAGCGGTGTCACTAGTTCTACCCTTAGTGCTTTTAGAATTCTTGGGTGAATCCCATCAGGTCCCATTGCTTTGTCCACCTTCAATTTTATCAGTTCCTTCAGAATCCTTTCTTCTGTAAATGGACTGGTATCGACCCCCGTCTTCGGAGTGTTTCTCTTGTTTGGTTTAGGTAACTCCCCCTCCTCTTCCTTTGTGAATACTGAGCAGAAATATTCGTTCAGTATAGCTGCTTTTTCACTGTCACCCTCTACCCACATTCCCTCCCCTTTATTAAGCTTCAGTATCCCTCCTTTGGTCTTTCTTCACTCCCTAATGTGCCTATAAAAGGTCTTATCCCCCTTCTTAACAGAATTGGCTATCTTTTCCTCGGTTTGGGCCTTTGCTATTCTGACTGCCTTCCCAGCCTCTTTCTGCGTTAACTGATAAAATTCTCTGTCCTGCTCCTTCTCTGTTTCCTTATATTTCCTGAATGCTGTGCTTTTCTCCTTAACCTTCCCTGCCACCTCTTTTGAGAACCATAGCGTTTTTTTCCTTCGTTGTGTTTTATTGATTTGCTTTACACAAAGGCTAGTTGCCTCTGTGATGGCTATTTTGATCACTCCCCATTGTTCCTCCACCCCTCCTTCTTGCCTGTTTGCTAGTGCTTTTCTGAGGCGCACTCTCATTTTCCCAAAGTCGGCCCTCCTTAAGTCCAGTACTCTTGCTTTTGTATGGCTTGATTGTATAGCTGTGTTAATCGTGAACCACACTGTTTGATGGTCACTTATTCCCAGATGGCTACCCACTTTTAAATCTGAGATTCTTTCTCCATCTCCATTTGAGTACCAGGTCTAAGATTGCTCCCTCCCGAGTGGGTTCCAACACTAGCTGTCTGAAGCATGCCCCCTGTAGGGCATCAAGAATGACCCTGCTCTTGGATGTACCTGCAGCAAAGGTGCTCCAGTTAACATCTGGCATATTCAGGTCCCCATCAACAATATCTCCTCTTTTTCTGCCATTCTAAGAAAGCCTTCTATCATTTCCTTGTCCATTCCTCCCCTGAGATGGGGTCTGTATACAACCCCATGTGGATTGTGGTGCCATTTCCTGTCTCCAGGGTGACCCAAGTGCCTCATCTGCTCCCTGTTTACTCTTTAGTTCTGTTGCTTTGATCCCTTCCTTTACAGAGAGCTACCCTCCTCCTCTTACCCTCCCTGTCCCTCCTGTAGATTGTGTATCCTGGTATGTTGACATCCCAGTCATGGTTCTCTGTGTACCATGTTTCTGTGACTGCCACAATATCCAGGCAACCTCTTCCATCAAGGCCACTAGTTCAGGGAGCATGTTACACAGACTATGGGCATTGGTACTCATCACCCTCCACTTTTGATAGCCTTACCCTTTTAGCCCCATTTCTGTCCTTACTGCCTTTGCCTTTTTACATTTAAATCTGTTCTACTCCTAATAACTTCTGTACCTTGGTGTTTACCTCACTAATCACCATGTTTTTTGGGAGAGCTCGGATTTCCTGCTCCTTTTCAATTGCCTCCCCCTTGGCTGGTTTAAATGCTTGTGTCGAGCATTTAACCTCTCCAACTAGGATCCTGGTTTCCCCCTGGACAGATGCAGACCATCACACCAGTATAGGTCTGCATCCTCCAGGTGGCTCCCCAGTCCCCAATGAAGCCAAAACCCTGAGCTCCACACCAGTTTTTCAACCACTCATTGAATTCCCTGGTGAGAAGTGCCCTAGCATCTCCTTGCCATAGACAGGCAGCACCTCCGAGGCTGTCATCATAGCGCTACTTGTCTAAGGCCCCTTCCCAACTCTATAAACTCCTCTTGCACTACTCTGATCCCATTCCTAGCCAGGTCATTTGTCCCTGGGTGGACAATGACATCCAGCTCCTCCCTCATGCAGCTCCTCCCACGATCCTGATTAGCTTCCTGTTCCTCAAGCCGTGGTGCCAGGAAGGCACCTTACCTCCCTCTCCCCTTCCTCCCCCATTTCTACCCCCCTAATGATTGAGTCCCCCACCAGGAGTTGTTTCCTTCCCCTGTGGGGTCCCATGCCACCCTCCTGTGGGTCTCCTTTGTGAAGGTTCCCAGCATCCTCCTTGGTCTCCACTGCAGGTGCCTCCATAAAGGAACCACTAACCACCAGAAGAGCGAATGAATTGTGGAGAGGTACAGCTGGAGGGATGCAACTCTGTTCCACCACCCTCTCCCTCCTTGAGCCCACCCTGGTCCAGCCTCTCCTCTTTCTTGGCAACCCCTGAGGTAGTGGCATTGGCCCTGGTGGTCCCTGGGTGGGGGAGGAGGTTTCACGAGTCCTAGCCAGGTCAGCCTGGAGACGGGCAACCTCCTCTCTCAGACCAGACAGGTGCCTGCAAATAGGGCAGCATCGCAGCTTCCAGAATGTCTCCCAAAACACTGCCGCCCCACAGCCATTGCACTGCACCACTCCTATCATGTCTTATTTTGTGTCCTCTCTACTGTTTCTCTGGATGCTTACTGTCTCCTCTCCTTACAACTCTGACCCTTCCAGTTCTGGGACAGCAACTTCCTATCTTCTTCAGTAGTCTCCTTCTTCCTTGCTCAATATCAGACCACCAGCAGCTGGGGGGGAGAGTGAGCTACTTTTTTTTTTAACTTTAGGGTTGACAAAACCAATGTTTCTCTATGATCCTTTCCTTCCTACTGCCAAACAGGAAGTTCCTGTTGACAGTCAAATCCAGTGGCTATAAAAGTAGACCTGGCTTTGGGTGGGTGGGATAGAGGGCAATTAGTAAGAAAAAAGGCTAGCAACAGGAAGGTGTAATTTGACTCACCTGCTTTTCTAGTGTCTAAAGCACACCCCCAGGTAAGCTCTCTTTCCTCCTACTGGTTTAGCAAAGTCACCTGATACAGTACCCTTTCCTGCACAGAACACACACTGACTTTCTTTCTTTTTTTTAACCCTAAATAAGACCCCTTCTACGTCTAATAAAGTTATGTCTACTTAATCTTAACTGACACTGACTCCTGCTGAGATATGTTTTAAATTAACAAGAAAATGTAGCTTCTTTTAGTTAGCTGCTTTCTGCTCTACAAGCAAGGCTAGCAACCATATGTGTTTTTCCTCCTTGCATCTTTGGGGCAGCAGCATCAGCCAGTCCCCAGCTCCCCTGCACTGGTCCCGCACCTCCTGGCGAGCTTACATAGTCAGTAGTTCTCACCATCAGTTCCCTTCTCCTGGCAGGGCTGCAGAAGAAGGGCCATCCTCCCCCATACAATAAATCTGAGGCAAACCAGATTGCCGACCAAATGGTAGTGCTGGCTTGGAGGCAGGTGAGCTGGGCTTCATTAAGACCCCCCCCCCAACCAATGCTCCATTTTCTGCTTTTCTTCCCATCCAGCTGTGTAGCGACACTCGTGCATTCAGGCACACTCACCCAATGCTCCCTACAGTCCCCTCCCTTTACGTGCCTCCCTGGCACTGCTCTACCCCAGGCCTCCACCTGGGAGCAGCCTAGGGTGGGCTGGCATGCCTCCCTACACTGGAAGAGACCAGTCCTCCAAACACTCGATCCCCTACCGCCCTGGCCAACACCTAATGACCTGAGCTCATCTCTGAACCCAGGTTACCAGCACAGTAAAAGGTAAGGCACCCATGGTACCTTGGCCCTTTTCGTCACTTGGCCAGTGAAAGAGATCATTTTAAATGATGAGCAGGATTTAAATGATGTGGTAACAGATAAGCACCTTTCTGTTTACCCAGGCTACCCATGGAGTGTCATAGAGCAGCACGAAGCCTTCAGTAAGGTCAAGCTAGGACTAGGAATCAAGGCATCCAATACTCCCTCTTATACCCTGCAATCTTTGTTGGTGCCTTTTCATGGGCAACACCAGTTCCACTCACTGGAGAATGACGACTCATTCATTCTTTCAAACCTGCCTCAGTTCACCACAGTCACCGGGAACTAGATCCCAACCTTCACTGTAGCTGCCAACTTGGTGGACACCAGAGCTGCCACTGGATCTGTGGGGGAACTGTAGTTTCTACACCAAGTAGATAGTGAATGAGTACAAGTTAATTAGTTTTTTTTTTTTTTTTTTTTTTTATGGCCTGTGGCAGAAGTGGAGGGCACAGTGACTCCAATATTGTTGAGATGCTTGTTAATGGCTTGACTATGTTGTTTGGGACTTCCATACCCCTTGTCCCTGGCTACTGTCCTTTTCACATACTAGTGAATGCCTATTTCTCCCAAGGCCTGTGACCACCTTTATTGTATGTCAGGAGATGGATAATCAGTAGCTGGCCTCCTTTATCCAGACTGTATCTGCCTATCCCTTTGGAAATTGTACTATCTGGTAGAGTTGGATTGCCACAGAGTTAAGGTATCAAGGAAGACGTCTCACTAGCGCTCCCCAGCTCTACTTCAACATGGAACATAGAATCGGGGGCTGTATTACTTGAATCCTGCACCCCTGCCTGCTCATCCTCTCACTGTTTAACAGAAAAAAAAAATTAAATATTTCTGACTGCTTTGTTTATTGGTATCACATGACTGTTTAATCATTGCTGAAAATGATAGTTTCCCCCTGGTGCATACTTGCTGCCTTTTTACACCTTGTTTACTGTGGCAGAATTCACTCCTCTCTTGTTCATGGTAGTGATGCAGTTCACTCGTGACCTGCATCTGTAGTTATACACTCTGCGAATACTCAACCCCTGCTGATACCAACGCTGGCTATGTCACTACTTGTGTCTCACATAGCGCCTTTCATTCTCTTTACAGACTGGAGAACAGGGACAACTTCCTACCACCTTATAGTTGCTGCAAAGAGGACATTCCCCTCTTTAATTCTCAATGTGGACGGAGATTGGGGGAGTGACTAGAGCCCATGATTGGCCTCATCCTTCCAGATTCCGTATAAGTGAAGGCTTAATAGTCTACCTTATCACCAAGTAGTGGTCATATCTGGTGTGCCTCATAGAATCTGATGGCAGATAAGGACAGTTTGGCCCAGCTAGTCTGTCCATTTTTCCCTAACTACAGTATCACCACAGGGCCTACTTGACCTCCAGCTCTTTCTCCCTCTCCCACTTCTTTTCCACTACGATTCCCTTATGCTTATCCTATGCATTCTTGCATGCATACATTTGCCTTTACATTTTTCTTGCTTTCTTTCTGTCCCAGGCTACAGGTATTTAATTTCACTTCCTGTGCATAGGCTTAACATTTTAGAACATACATTGAGTATCATTTTCAAGTTCACCTTGTTATTCATGTTTGTGTCTTGGTGTACAGAGGTTCTGGTTTGTCATAGGTTGGGGGATTTGGGGGAAGGTTGTCCTACTGTAACTATAATAGGTTTTGAACTGGACCAGTTGCCCTTGATACATTTTGTTTGCTTTACTATGCCATCGCTTGATACACTACAAATTGTCTCCTGGAATACCAGGGGCCTAATCTGTCCAATCAAATATCACAATGTATTGTTGAAATTGAGACATGCATTGCAGTGTGTCCTTACTGCAGGAGACTTGCCTCCCTGAGGGGAAGCTGCCTCCCTCTGCTGTTCTTTGGTAGAATCTGTCTACCACAATACCTTTTCTATAAGCAGAGGAAGGCAGCCATACTTTGTTGTAAGGGTCTCCAAATGGGTGTTAATACACAGCACAAAGACACAGAGGGCAGCATGTTGATTTTATAGAGGGCACTTTTCATGGTGAGCCCATTGTCATAGTCAGTATTTATTACCCCAACACAGCTTGCCCTGTGTTCTTAGAGTCTATCCTTTAAAGAGTTACCTGGCAGCCCTACAGGTACAATACTTAGAGGGGATCTGAACATTGTCTTACAGCCCCACATAGATCCCACAGGGCCTGGGCATAGGGCAGAACAGTGTGCAGCTAATTATGCTTTTGACACTTTTGGAAAAGTTGGCCTTAAAGACATTTGATAGGATCTTCATCTGCCAGAGACCGAATTCACATATTATTTGACAGTCCATGACACCTATAGCTGGCTGGAGGTAATTTCTGTCTCCCAGTTCTTGGTGGCCCTCACTTGGAATGCCACTCTGAGAAACCTCCTGCTATCTGACCACAACCCTGTTTTCATCTCTGAGGTGGGGGCAAGTGGCCAGCCCCAGAAACAAGTGGTGATTCAATACTGTTCTACAGCAGGATTCCTTCCAGTCATGACTGAAAGGTGAAATCTTAGATTATTTCACCCTGAATGAGACCCTGGACACCTCAGCAAGCATCCAGTGGGAAGACATGAAAGTGGTTCTCACAGAGGAAACCTGATAGCTCATACTTCTAAACTCCATGAAGAGTATGACCTGCTCACTTGACAAAAATAGAGAGTTGCAATGACCAGAACATGACTTTCCATTATATCCAGACCAGTAGCTGTACATTCACCCACAGATTGCTGAGGCATACACTGCACTGGAAGACACACTCCAGTATATGAAAGAATATGCCCTTTAATTCTTAAATTGATCATACAGGGAGAAAGGTGTGCAACCTGGGAAGCTACTTGCATATTGACTTTGGCCATGGGAGACCGAGAAATGTATCCCTATCATCCATGCTGCAGATGACTGGTGCTCACCTCCCCTTCACAAATTAATGAAAAGTTCAGCTGCTATTAAAAAAGATTATATGACTCTGAGGTCTCCCCCCTCCCAGAGCAATCTGATTCATTTCACTGGGACCCAAATTTCCTATATGTCCCAGCAGCAGTTAATCATACCCTCCAGCAGTTTGTTACCTACTAGAAAGTGCCCAAAGCTATTAAACACATCAAAAAAAATGTCCCCAGGCCTGTTCATCTTTGAGTGTTTTTTGCTATGCTTTTGTGGAAATCTTGACACCCAGGCTTCCCAGCATTTTCAATAAGGCTTCAGCCAAAGGTTCCCTTCCTGCCACTTTTATGCAGGCCCTATCACCTTTATACCAGTAAAGGAAAGAGTAGTGTCTTTTTCTCTCAGTTCTAGACAGTCTCATTGATGAATGTGGATGCCAAGATGTTGGCTAAGGTCCTTGCTCACAGACTGAAACCTGTTATGGGCTCCTTACTTCACCTGGAGCAAGTGGGTTTTCGCAGTGGCTGACTGCTTGGACAACAGCTGCCGTATCTTAAAACTTTTATAGGAAGTTTAAATCAAAAGCTGAGCCCACTGCCACCTTCTTACTGGATGCTGAAAAGCCCTTTGACATGGTGGAGTGGGCTTATCTTTTCAATGCCCTATCCCACTTTTGGTTATGCTGTTGAATACATTGTCCTAGTCCACCTCCTATATACTAATCCATCTGCATCTCTCTCTTGACAAATTCCATAATTTCCCTTGTACTCTACCTGGGAAGAGGCACCAGCCAGGGGTGCCCCCTATCCCCTTTTCTTTTCCTCCTGGTGGCCAAACCATTGGCTCATAAAATCGGGAGCTCCCCAACTTTCCCAGGCATATGTGCATTAGATACCCTACACAAGCTGGCCTCTTTGCAGATGATACCACCCTGCTTCTTATGGACATACCAGAGTCGTTGATCAACCTTGTCGGTACTATCCTAGAATATGACTCCTTTTCAGGGTACAAACTGAGCGGGGACGCCGATCTTGCCCTGACTGTTTATCTCTCGAGGTCTCAGGTTTCATGTATTCAATTTTGACTGTTTTGTACTGTTGTGTATGCTTTGTACTCCTGTTGTACGGGTGCCCTGAGCCCATGGGGAAGGTTGCCCCATATAAACTCTACTATTACCACAAAAAAACTCTGCATCATACAACTGCCTTGTTGTATATGATTTCTCTATATATTATTCAACCTACGGGTTCAAATGTCAGGTTCCTTTTTCAGGTCTCTATCCTCTAATATGTCAAAATGTATCTGGTCTGGCAAGGCACCTAAAATCCAGCAGGAGATTTTATAGAAGCACTAAAGGGAGGAGGTTTTGGCCACCCTAACTTACGATTGCTGCATGAATGTGTAGTACTGTGTCAAGCGGTGGTCTCTTACAGGCCAACACTCTTACCCATACTTCCCTCAGTGGCTTACACTAGAGATTTCCCAGAGCTCACATCCTACACCTCAGTCACTGCTCTTCCCCTGTTGGAATACCGGACCCTCCGACCTCTCTTATCTCAAACACACAAGGAGAATCTGGAAGAAACACTCGACCCCCCCTTTCCCACCACCACTGAAATGATAAAACTGCATCAGCCAGGCCCCTCTTAAACAACCCTGACCTTTATTATTGCAGGTCAGCCTATATCTTGGGGCCCCTTGTATACTGGGGGTATCTGAACCATTATCATCCCAGTTTAGAGTGCTCTTCTCTTTTTGAAGAACTCCACTCTATCGATTAATATACTGTTGTACATAGGACCTACCTCTGAAGATATCTTCAGATTCAGGACCTCTTGAGAGAAAAAGTAGTGCCCAACCCCACTATCCTGCCTGCATCTCCTTTGGTGGGGTCTGCATCCATTACACCACTTGCAACACATTTTAAGGCATTAAAAAGTACAATATTGGGGGTCTATACCATCAGCTGGGCTTTGAGACAAATGGAAATCGGACCACACCATTCCCCCACAGGAATTCGATAATGTCTGGTTACAGGTATATGTGGCCTGCAAAGAAATCCAGGCCAAGACCCTGCAATATAAATGAAGGGAAAGGGTAAATTGTTTAACCAGGAGAGGCACACTAAGCTGAAACTTGTTTCCAGGTGTGACCTGGGAGCACAAGGAAGTTGTGACTTGCTCAGGATCACACAGTATGCATGTGGGGGCTGTGGGATTCAAAGCCAGGTCTCCAGGTTTGCAGCTCAGAGCCTTAAACTGCTGTGCAATACTGCCTCCTAATATAACAGTTTCCACAAGACCTACCACACCACTGTTTGGCTCTGCTGAGCTGATCTCCTGAACAAAAGTGACTGTTGGTGCTGTTGTGGGTGTTTCTTTTGTTTGTTTCTCATTTCTCTGCACAGGCCTCTCTCACACATTCTAACCTGTTATCCTCCTCCGTATCTCTACTGGGAAAATGTGTGCTGCACCAATTCAGTGGTACCACTCCCAAGGAAAAAAAGATGCATTAATGGGCACTCCCCCTAGTGGCTGTGGTTTAACCCCTGCCCAATATCACTGGACCAACAGCGCACTGGCTGTAGCCAAGAGAGTACTGCTGAGAACCTAATGAGATCCTAAATCTTACACTAGCAAGGAATGGAAAATCTGCTTTCTCTCACTGCCAGGTATGAAAGGATTGCACATTTACGGCACAGTCAGCCAAGATGCAATACAATAATTTGATGTAAGTGACATGTCACAAAATACTGCAGTAAAAAAAAAAAGCTAAATTCTCATTGAAATACACTGTTCCCTGTTGCATACTGCAGCATTTTGTGATATACTGCAGCATTACTGCATTGCATCCTGGCAGGTGCCACTATAGCTGTAGGGAAACTGTTGGCATACACACAAATCTGGAGCCCATACCTGGCCTCCAAGGAAATAAAACTGGCCAGTGCAGCTCTCCAGCAGGTGAATATGCTCCCATCCAGTTGGGTATGCTTACAGTTAATTTAGCCTCTTTTCCAACCTCAAATCAGGGTTTACTCACACCTTCAATTTTTCCTTCCCAACCTACAGTAGATGGAGTTTTCTGCTACATAGCATAAATGCCTCTTAGTATAATGCTCTGTTTGTAGCATTGATCCTAAGGACCTTGCTGCCCCTCCCTAATTCCATGCTTTCCACCTACTAATCAAAGTTAGCATTTACTACGCAGCATACGGGCAGTTTATGTTCAAACATGCTAAAATTGCTACATTTTGTCAGGTTCTCTCTCATCTGCCAGTAGTGTGAATTATCCTGGCAAGACCTGGGCCAGAGGGAACAATGGAAACTACAACATAATTCAAATTCACTGAACAGACTGAGTACCTGCCTGAGGGTGTGAAAGCTGACATATTTAGAAAATATATTATTTACTAGCACCATTTTGGAATTAAACATGTTTAGTAAAGTTTAACTGCTTATCTCTGTAGCCATAATGTACAGTAGCAACTCTTCATACACACTGAGAAACTTCTAAGCAGATCTTACTTAACAGTGGCTTATATCAAATAAATCCTTCCCTTGCTGTTCCAGCAATATGAAATTGTTGTATTTGTCTGGATGTAAAATGTAAGCACCACTGTATGTTGTATCCACTGGTGTGTTATCTTTGTTGTAAAAGTTTCAAAACTCTGCACTTTTTTATGGAAAAAATGCTACCTCTCCATAGATCACTGGTGAGACTTCATCTGGAGTACTATGCCCAGTTATGGAGTCCTCACCTGAGAAGACCGGGCTGGTGACAGTGCATTGTAGCCAAAATAATTAAGGGGCAACAAGGCAGGTCTATGAGGATCAGCTTAAGACACTGAATATGTACTTGCTGGATGCCAGAAGGGAGAGGGGATACGTGATAGAGACTTTAAAGTTCCTGAAGGGCATAAACATTGTAAACTATGAGGAACTATTTTGCAGGAATGGCTAGTTAAAAACAAGATGATATGAATGTAAGCTGGTAGGGATGATATTCAGATAGGACGTAAGAAAATGGTACTTTATTGAGAAAGTGATTTAGCCATTAAGCAGCCTACAAGCAGAGGTGGTTTGCAAAAAAAAATTAATGGTCTCAGGCATGGCTGGGATGGAGCAAAGGGCTTAAGTTACTTTGGGTAGTAGGCAAGGAATGGGGGGAAGGAGTGTACAAACTCCATCTGGACAATGGGTCATGAGGTAGATTAGGTTAAAACTGGACAAACTGGAAGAACCAAAGGTCTTTCCCTGCAGTCATTGTCTACATTTCTATGTTAGGTGCAGAAAATCCAATACGGTATTTTCCGAGATGCTGTCAGTGCAAAAGTTGGTGCCAGTATGGCAGTAGAAGAGTAAACACTTGAATATGCAACTAAGGGATAGGTGAATGGAGTCGAGGTTTAGGCTCTATCTGAACTGGCAGGCATTCCAGGATGGGGAGGTCTGTACACAAGGGATGGGCTAAACATAAACCCACAAGGAGAGGATGGGCCAGCACACAGATTAGACTGTGGTCAGGAAGGCTTTAAACTATGTTGTGTTAGCTGTCTGAGAAACTCCTGCTCAAAGAAGGAACAAGGGGCCAAAAATGTCAACTGTGAAGGGCCCAGAGCAAAAAATGGAAAAATCACCCAGTCCTCTATTGCATGACAGAAAATGTGAAGAGTGCATAGAACATGGGGAATAAGCTAGAGAGTAATCCATAAACGTAGTAGTAGTAGTAGTAGTAGTAGTAGTAGTAGTAGTAGTAGTAGTAGTAGTAGTAGTAGTAGTAGTAGTAGTACATGATTCTGAATATTCTGATATCACAGAAAATCCTGATTCATTTCAATTGGATTTCCTGAGATCTGTCCCAGTATACATCACTACATAGAAGTTTGTCCACCTAATCTTCCCATTACCTACCTAGGCCCTTAGCCATCTAGCACTGGCTTGTCGTCATCCCCCAGTACCACATATACTAATCCACCTGCAGGGGTTCAGTAAGTTAATACTGGAATTGCAAAACTTCCATGGCTTCAAACTTGTAAGTCATTTTAGTCTTCTGGAAGTCGGGATACTTCCCAGGTCCAAATTCTTGAAGTCAGAGTTGTCAAGAGAAAATGTTTTAGATGTTCATATATTAAATATTGCTGGAAAAATAAGCTCTTGTTAAACAAACATTTTTTTATTCCATGCTTATAAAAGTTTGTCAACTTACTATATTTTTCACATTTGAAAGTCAAATACTTCCTCTTTCTAATTTTTGGACGTTTTAACTCTATTTTTGGAAGTCAAACATTTAACAAATTGAGTTAGCCAAAACCCTATCCATCTTGTACATTTTCTCCAGTTCCTTGTCAATTCATCCTCACCATTCCCATATACCAGTGCTGAGCATCTTTTAAACTGTGCCATTCACTTGACATTTATTGTATCAGCTCCTCTAGTAGCTGATTCCACTTTTCTACCATCCTTTTGATTAAGTATTTCTTCACGTCCCTCCTTGCTGTTCCACTGGCTGTTTGTTGTTATGCCCTCTTTTGAAGGACCCCATTAAGCTTATGGAGTAGGTGACACATTCAGGAAAACTTTAACAAAACCTAATATTTAGACACATTCCAGCTTGTATTTCCCATTAGTGCTATATTCCTCCTCCTCATTATGTTTGCTTTCACGCATGTGCAAGAAACATAGTGCCACCATATGACTTTTCGTAGGTGTGCCACTCAGCTTCCAATGCCCTGCTCTCTTTTGCAGTCACTGTCTTACCGCACCAATACATGTCTGAGCTGTCTATGACAGCAGTTCAGATGCAGTGGCGTACAGTTGAAAGTGAAAAACCACTGCAATCAGTGGTGGTAACATGTGGGCAATTTGCATACTGCCATCGTCGGCAGTATGCAAATTGCCTGCACATCACACTGCATCAGAACTGTGTGTCATAGACAGTTCTTCCTCCCCCGACTCAAAAACCTACTAACATGCTGGGAGTCCACCCCAGCGTGCTCATGCACTCCTCCCACCTGCACACCATATGGCCGGGGGTGCTCAGTCCCCCGTCAGCTACACTGCCCCCCCAAAATAGACTTCCAGGTGCCACGCTGGGAACCCACCACAGTGTGGCAACAGTCCATCATCCGTATGGCCAATGGGGGTGCCCAATCCCCATCAGCTCCACTGACTCCCCCAAAAAACCTTCCAGATGCCACACTGGGAGCCCACCCCAGCGTGGCAAAAGTCCTGTGTCGTTTTCCTGAAAAGGGAAGGGAAAAAAAAAAGCCTGTAAGAAAAAATGGTCCCTCGTTGACTGTCTCACCCCATCCCCAAATCTGCTCCCACCCTCTGCGTACCCACCTCCCCACTCACACACACCTCTCACCCCATACTTGCCTCTGGAGCCTGGCGCGACAATATTCTGTGGACCGGGAACATGTCTGCACTCTTTAAAGCCGACCGCGAACTGAAGAAATGTCGGTAAGCTGTATAATGACATGGTGTTTTTTCAACTTTGGTGCATATCTCTGCCATTTTTGGGAATATTTTCACCAAATTTTCAACATGGGGTTATTGGTGACCCACCTCATGAACTCTGTCACTGTCATTTTGTTATTCAGTCCTGAAAGGTGATTTCACGGTCACTGCACGGAACCACCATTTGGGACAGAGTAACAAAATGACAGTGTCTCAGTTCATGAGGTAGCGCTCAAAACCCTATGTTGAAAATTTGGTGAAAAATTCCCCAAATTACTTTACGTAGCATGCATTGGGCAGTTCCTACGCACGCTCGTAACTTCACAAATATATAATATTTTCACTCCAGATTTTCAACATAGACATTTTACCACACCTCCTTATGAGCAGCATAGCTGTAATCATTCACATCTCACCCAAAATGTGTTTTCACACATGTAGCGCACAATGGCGCATCGGTGTGCGAAATCAATGTTCGGGACAGATTAAGAAAATCACAGTGACACTGTTCATGAGCAGAGGTCTTAAAATGGCTATTTTGAAAATTTGGTGACAAAAGTCCATAAAATGACTATTACGAGCGTATATTGCGCAGTTTCCATGCAGCCTCGAAAATTCGCTAATTTGTAATATTTTCAGTCCAGATTTTCTACAGTGGCATTTTTCCACACCTCCTTACGAACAGTACAGCTGTCATTTTTCACACCCTGGCCGAAATGTGTATTCGCACTTCTGGCGCAGAAATGTGTGGTCACTGTGGGAAATCAGAGTTTGGGACAGATTGCGAAAATCACAGTGACATTGTTCATGAGCGGAGGTCCCAAAATGCCTGTGTTGACAATCTGCTGTAAATAGTCCCCAAACTTGCATCTGCACTTGACACTTTAATTGCTTTCCATGCATATTCTGCTGTGCTGTGTTGGAAGATGCTACAGCAGTACGAGCTGTGGTGGACAGAGTGAGAGACTGTTCTAAACTGCCTGTATTTAACTGCATTGTGCCGTGTGTTAATCAGCGGGCAGGGGGCTTGAGGGAAGCAGGCTGCTGACATCATTATTCAAGGCGGGGTCTCGGGGTTTAAATCCCCGCGCAGCTCACTAGTGCAAGCGGAAGTGAGTGGCGCGAGCGCCAATCCTCCGAGAAAAAATTTTTTACAGCATTTTTGCTTAACCTACCTGAGGCAATGTGTTGCTATTTTGTAGTTTAGATATTCTGATTAGATTTGTATTTGTTGCTCATTTAGATTTATCACATGCCAATATTTGGATTAAGTGTTTTTATTTTATTACTTTAGCCTGTTTGAAGAGTACTGTGGTCCTGACTTTCCTCCACGTAGGAATAATAGCTAGAAGTATATAGTTTTGGTTTTTAACTTATGTTCGTAAGCACTTGGGTTAATTGTTGTTTTTTGGTGTGTGTGTGTGTGTGTGTGTGTGTCTAATATATATAGAGAGAGAGACCTTTTTTTATTTATTTTTATTATGTTTTGGTTAATAGTTTTTAGTTTTGTGTCTGTACTGAATAACAATGGTTCCAATTCATCTTATTGGGCTGATGGGGGGAGTTAGTTGTTGAACTGGAATTTTCTAATTTTGGCTATTCATTTCCTTTTCTGGGGATGCCTTTTGTAGGCCATTGTTTTGATGGCTCTGAGAGTGAAATGGGGTACTCCATAATGTTTTCCCCCTTACATTATTTGAATGTCTATCTTGCTCAAAGTTCTAAAATTGTTGGGCATCCCACAAAGAGGGAGAGACATTTTGAGAATAAAAATAGGTTACGTAGGATATTAATTTTATTATTGTTAATTTCCAGTTCTGTTCATCCCCATCCTGGCCCAACTATTTCCAGAATGGTGGACACTCTGACACCCTTTACTTGAATCTTCTTTGAAAATAGTACATCTAAATGTTCAGAGCCTCCCAGCAAAGTGGACCTCATTTGTTGCTTGGGTTGAACAACATAGTTTTGATGTTGCCTTGTCCGCAACATGGCTAAATGATAACACCAAAGACGCAACCATTTTTCTGGAGGGCTATGAACATTGTAGAAAGGATAGGGTTGGTAAACGTGGGGGAGGGTCCATGATATATGTTAAAAATGAATATAAGTTCACTGTTGTCCCCCATTCTTTGAGTCATTCTGACTGTGACATGATCTCTGTTGATTTGTTATTGGGGCATAACAAACATCTTACCATTAGTTCTATTTATGTTCCTCCAGAAAAGATTGCGTCTGGACTGAACCTCATTTCAGAAGTTAAACATGAACTTCCAGTTCAGAGAGAATGGATACTTCTTGGTGACTTTAATTGTAATTGGGCAGCAGAGTCTTGTAGGTCTGCCAAAGATTTATTGGTTGATATGGGCCTATCTCAATTGATTAACAAGGTTACCAGATTTAACTATAAATCTGGTCCAGGAGCATCCTTAGATTGGGTTGCAGTCTCCCATCCTGATCGGATTGCCAACTTGGGTGTGATGCCTAATGTTTTGCGTGACCAATGCCTTGTGTTTTGTCATTGGTCTGCCAAGCTCATTAAACAACCTCCTAAATATATAAAATTTAGGAAAATAGGGTCTCTCACATCTGAATTGGTAGATGCTGCTTGCTCTTAAATAGACTCAAATCCAGTCCAATCAATCTATCTTGGATCTAGATGTGATGTTGGATGTCTTTGTCTCTCGTTACCTTAGGGTAATTAATAAGCATGCACCCTTTAGAAGACTAAGTCAAGGCCACCAAACATAAATGGATTTCCCCCTGATTTGTTACATCTTATGAGATTATGGGATAAAAGTTGGAAAGAATATAAATGTAGTTTAGATCTTTCTCTTCTATTGAAGTATAAATCTTTAAGGAATTTATGTAAATCTGAAATTCGTAGGGCTAAAATAATGTTCTTTCTCTCTAAGCAGAACAAAGCATTTGGAAATCAAAAAAAAAAACTGGGATTTATTGAATAATCTGATGGGGAGGGTGAAAAAAAAAATAGCTTCAGACATCTCTATCCAGTCTGGGGCCCATTTAATTAGTAATACCTTACTTGTTTACAAAGCTTTTAATAAGTTCTTTGGACATTTAGACAGTTATAGAATTCCCCCTCATGGAAATTCTCTTTTGATTGATCATATTGACCCTATAGAGTTGGAAAATGGTCTTATTCCCCCTAAATTCTTTTTTGAACATGTATCCCCTGACTTGGTCAGGGATTATGTCTTAAAAATGGATCCTTGGCCATATACTTTTCATGATGGGTTGGATTTTTTGTATTATAAAACTGGGAATTAATTCCTTTTCCTATCCTCTCTCTGTTTTAATTTTTCTATGTCTACTGGGGTGTTTCCCGACTGTGGAAAATGGCCATAGTTACTCCTATTTTAAAATCTAGTGATCCTACTATACTGCTAATTATCGCCCAATGTCTTTATTGTCTCCCCTATCTAAAATTCTAGAACAAATTATTATGGATCAAACTTTAGAATATTTACAAAAACAATCTTTTTTATGATTGTCAACATGGATTCAGACCAATGCATAATACCGAGACTGCCTTGGTGGAGTTCATAGGTGCCATTCAGGGTGCCCTTGATAAAGGGCAGACTGTTGCAGCACTTTTCGTGGACCTCACCAAGCCCTTTGACCTTGTTGAATATGATTTATTAAATAGTATCTTATCAAGTTTTCATTTTTCTGAAGATGTTACTACATGGTATCATAATTACCTTACTAATAGGTCACATTGCACTCTAATAGGAGATAGTATTTCTTTACCCAGTACAGTAAAATGTGGGGTCCCTCAAGGGTCCATTCTTGGCCCCTTGATTTTCTCACTTTATATGAATTCTGTCTCAATGGCGTGTTCTCACTCATCATTAATATTATATGCTGATGATGCAGTCATTTATAGTGCTGGTATATCTCCTAATGTAGCACTGGCTGAGGTTAGGTTCAGTCTGATTTTGATTCTTTCCAGAAATGGCTGTATTCAAATTACATGGTTCTCAATCCTAATAAAACAAAAGTTATACTCTTTTCAAATAAGACCATTGAGCATAACAGTCTTCAACATATAGTTATACAGGATGGAAAGTTGAGCTGGTGGATAACTAAGTATTTGGGGATGATTTTCGATAAACTTACTTTTGAACTTCATTTGAATAAAATAAGGAAAAGCTTACATCAGAGATTAGGATCCCTTTTCAGGATTCCAGATTTTTGCTTGCTCATAGTTTTCTCCTAAGTGTTCTGGATTATGGCATTATTATTTACTCTTCCTTCTCTGGTCATCTTTTCAATAGACTTATAATAACCTATAATTCTATTTTATGATTTATGCTCAATGTGCCTTATCGAACGCACTATTGTCTTTTGCTTAGACATACTGTCTTTCCCTTAAAAATAGAATTTTGCATAAATTGGGTATTCCGTTATACAAGGTGAAGAATTGTTTTATATCCCCAGTAGTTTCAAGTATGTTTCCTAGATTTTTCAATTCTAATGGTACTAGGTCCCAGACTAAATTTACTTATCAAATTCCCCTGTTCCGAACTGTCTTTGGACAGAGATCATCTTTATTTAGGGCTCCCTTATTTTTTAATTCTTTAGCCGCTTTCATTATTGAATGCAGGACTGTGTGGTCTTTTAAAACCAGATTGAAATACTGGCTGATGGATAATGACACTTGTGCATGCTATGTTAAATAGTTGTCTTTTTATGTGTTTATTTTTTTGATGTGTTTTTGTATTTTGTGACTTGTCGCTGGTGGAAATGGGCAGTTTTTGCTCATCCCGCTTACAAGAATAAGAAATAAAAATGAAATGAACTAATTACAGTTTCTACGCACGCTCGTGACTTCACCAGGTTTTTTTTTTTTTTACTTTCACTCCAGATTTTCAACATTGCCATTTTACACCTCCTCTTGAACAGTACAGCTGTCATTTTTCACATCCTGTTCAAAATGTGTTTTCGCACCTGTGGTGCCAAATGGCGTGGTTGCTGTGCAAAATCAGCTTTCGGCTAATGAACTAATATCGACACTATTCATGAGGTGGGGGTCTCAAAAAAACCATGTTGAAAAATTGGAGTGAAAATACCAATGACCGCCTGGGGCGTTAGGGTTTCCAACCATAATGCCCCACCCTGTAAAGACTGACAGGCATCAGGGGTGTGACTTGGAATTGTTGCCTGTAATGCTCATACCATTCCACCCACACGCTGCAGCCAGTGACAGGCATCGAGGTGTGCCTTGGATTCTTCAGCCACAAAGTTCACCCCATTCTCCCATACTGCACCCATCTCACTGTATTTCCTTAGGGAATGGGGTGAGCATAAGGCCCAAAGACCCCAAGGCACACCGTGACACTTGTCGGTGTCTGCAGGGTAGGGTGTGGTGAAATGGCATGGCTGCTATGCCTGACACCCCAAAGGCACACCCCAATGCCTGTCAGTCTCTGCAGGGTGGTGGTGGGGTTGGCTTCAGTTCAGTACTTCACTGCCATTCCTATTATGCAGCTCTCTGACTCCTACACTACCAATGCCAATGCCAGCAAGCAAGCAAACATTCGGCATTGACAAATGCTTGTTTATTACTGAGGTCATCTGTATGAAAACAGGATCTTTGCTCCTGAAGAGTTTGTCTGTACCTGCTGCTTTCTCCCCACCTGAATTCATAGAGCACTGCTTGTGATATCACAGCTACTGTACTCCCATGGCAACAGATTGTGATGTCACAACAGAGGATCTGTTATGACTTGTAGGGAGTAAGCTAAAGAGGCAGATGGACTCCAAAGGAACTTTAAGGGATAACGGTCATATGTTCATGCAAATTTCCTTAGTAATAAATAGTGAGGAGGAGAAATAGATAAAATATAACTGGAATGCAGGCAGAATTATACCCAATTATTATGCTTTTCAAAGTTTTGTTCTTTGAGGCGTCCATAGCTTTTTAAACAGATATTGAACACCTTATCTATGCCCTTCAAGTGCTTGAGGTTTTAAGCACGTCCCCACCTTCTGACCACTTGTGAATAAATACTGAGGTTAGTCAGACTTTCCTCAAATGTCTTCACCTGTTGGCTTTGAATCATTGCTCTCTTTAGCAATGACTCCAGCAGTCCTTGTCCTTTTATTTGCTTTTTAAGTTAGGGTTCCCGCTCATAGTACTCTAGATGTGGCATGACCAAGGACCTGTACTGGTCTACTATTGCATCTTTCCATCTCTTTGAGAAGACCCTGCAACCCAGCATCTTGCTAGATTTCTTATATGACTTGTTAAACTTGTCAGTGGACTTAAGGTTGTCACTAATTAGAACTCCTATATCCTTCTCCTCTGATGTCTGCTCTAAACAATCACACCCATCCAGTATTTGTTTCTTAGATTTCCCCAATGCAAGTGCATAACCTTACACTTTTCGGCATTGATTTTCAGTTTGACAAATACTGGACCACCTTCCCAATCTCTCTACATATCTTATCGGTTCTCTTCTATCCTCCTCACTATCCACCCTTCCTCATACTGTATCTTGGTGTCTTCCACACATGAACACACTTTACTCTGAATCCCTTTTCTGATTTTGCAATTTACCCATTGAAAAGCACCAGGCCACACAACTGACCCCAGTGTGGACCCTGCATGTACTATCCTGACCTCCTTAGTATGCACCTTTCAGTACCACTTTTTGGGTTCTCCTCTCAAGCCAGTCTCACATAACTCTAGAGATTAAGTTCCCCAATTGTTTTACTAGCTTTCTATGGCCAATAGAATCAAAAGCTTTGCTTAGGTCCATTTACAGAACATCCAGTGCACAGCTCTTATTCGACTCTTGTGACATGGAATTGAACAGATCCATAAGGTCTGGGACCTATTCACAACCCTTTCAGCCTTTTAAACACATTTTCCTTTAGCTGATCAAAACATGAGATAGCACTCGCCCCAAGAGAAAATGTACTTTCCACATCTTGAAGAAAAGAGTCTCTTTATTTCATCATAGTTTTTCCTTCCTTTGTAATTTTGTCCATGTCTATACTTATCCTTGTCCTCTGGATGCAACACTGCAGCAATGCCCCACTCAATTATGAATACCAAGGAAAAGTATTAATTCAGAATATGATCGTTGCATTCATCTTCCTCCACCCATGTTGTGCCCTTTCTCAACCTCTTGAGTCCATTCTATGTTTTTTTTTTTCCCCTGACACTCATGGAAGGCCTTATTTTCTTTAATCCCCTTTATTGCAATTTTGGCCTCCACATCTGATTTTGCCCTCATCCCTGCCTTTCTAGCTTCCTTCAATTTAACAAGGTAGAGTTCCATCTTTACCTACCTCTGTTTGTCTTTCTAGGCTTTGAAAAACTGCCACTTTAATTCTCACTGCTACCCCAATTTACCTTAAAAACCATATAGATCTGTTATGTCTCCTACCTTTGCCCACTTGTCTGAAGCAGCTTTTTGTTGCTGATAGAATGGCTTTTTTGATATGCTCCCCCTTGCTCTATGTCCCATCCAGCTGTTTACCCATGGTGTCTCTTGATTAGTCTTCTTCATCCTCGCAAAGCCTGCCCTCCTGAAGTCAAGAATAATTGTCTGGGCCAACTGCTTTTGCATTATCTAGGATATATTAAACCACGCTGTGTTGTGGCCACTAGGTCCTAGTGGCTTCTCTGTTAACCCCCAATGCCATCATGGTTGGTCAGAAGTATTGTAGGCAATGTCTGCTCCTTCACATGCAGAGTAAAGAAGCAGTCCCAGAACATATCTCCCAAAACCTGATTTCTGTTTCTCCATGCTATTGAGATGCTCCAGTAAGCATCTGCTATATTAACATCCCCTAACAGGGTAACTTCTACCTAGTATCTTCTAGAGATCTGTTCACCTCCTCTGTCTTACTAGGGTGTCTATAGATTACTCCCCAGTAAGACAACCCTTTCTCCATCAGTATTTTAGCTGTGTCCATTCTGATTCCACTACGTCCCTACCTTCTATCTCCTTTCTTATCCACCATCACACTGGTAACATCCACAGTGTACTGTGCACCCCTTTAATCCACTCATCCCTGTCTTTCCTGAATAATGAGAAGCCTACGAAAGTGAGGTACCAGTCACTGGTGGGTGATGTCCATGATTCTGTTACTCTCAATGTGTCAGGGTTGCCAAATGCTGCAAGTGCATGGAGCTTACTCATTTTATTACCAAGGTTTCTGACATTTATGCAGACCACCCTCCAGAAACCATGCTGGATATACTTCGTCCATCCATTGTGGTGGTGGTAATTTGATTAATATCTTCTGGTGAACAATAAATTGGCAGCAGATTTATAGGTGTATACAAGATACATTCATCTCAACGAAAGATACAAACACACATCACATACAAAGCAAATATATCAACTATCATTAATAGACATATAAATAATATATAAATAACTGCATATAAAATACTTCAATAATTTGTTTTAGTTTTAAAACTCCCTTCAAGAAGTGCTCTAGCCTTAGCAAAAAAACAAAAACAAGGCGCTGTGTCAGCAAGTGGTCTAAAAGCAGAACAAAATGGTTATATTAAATGCATGCTGAATATAGAAAATAGTTAAAAATCCACGTTTCGACCTTAGGTCTTCTTCAGGAAATATCTAAAAGTGAAAAAAACTAAGTTAGCCTTAGCAGTATATTCTTATCATGCGTGTTTAAAAAGTGAACATACTAGCATCTGACTATTAAAATATTTATTTCCGAAGATATTATCTAACCATTTGGTTCTCCGTTCATATTGTATTGCTGACTGTACCATTATTCAGGAGTGTAGCCAGGGATTTAAGATCTGCACACCAAGTGGACTCCCTGCTACCCCCCCCCCCTTGTTAGGGTGTGCTACCCCCTGCCTTATTATAATCAACTAAGTCCTCTGTGCACACAAATCTGCAAGAATATAAGTAATATAACATCCTATTTGGAGCCATCCATTGAATAATCTTAATTTACTTGTTCTCTTTGGAGAGAAGGTTCTTATAGGGATTTATCAATCTGTTATGTACTTGCTGTCCGGAGTGAGACCTTGTTCTGCATCACAGTGGTGTTCCTCCCAGTTCCCAGACCCTCATCTAGAGGGGATGGGGTATGTACTAGATCACCTTCAATTCTGCTTACCATCAGTGATCCAAACCTAACCCCCCCCCCCCAACTAGTTTAAATTCCTCAAAATGTTACACTTTTGGCCCAAGGCCTTTCACATCACCTGTGGGATGAAGGCTATCTGCCTTAAATAGGCACTTATCCTGAAAAGTGTCCCCAGTCCCCAGAATGTGAACCCCCCCCACCGTCACTTCTGTGCACCAACCATTTAAAAAATCCTTGAAATGGAAGACTGTCAACTTCCTTGTGTCCCTCTCCTATGCCTTGTAAGAATCTAGGTCACAGTACCAGCTAACTGCAAGAGCCTTGCCTCCAGTGCTCCGAAACTGCCCTTAACTATGCTTGGTGGGTTTAGTCCCAACATCACTCTTACTCCCTCCTCTCCCTCCTACTTCCCTAATCAGGTCATCTGTCCTAGGGAGTACCCTTTCAGCTGCTGATACCAAGAGATGACACAAAACCCTTTTCACCTGGTTTGCCTTACAGACTAGACTGTTACTGATTGCCCCACTATAAGCACCCCCTTCCCAGCTGACCCTTTACAACTGATCATCCCACTGTGGTCTTAGCTACTGATGGGCTTCCACTCTAGTTTGTACTGTAGTTGCCATATTAATATCCATGCAACAGCCAATTCAGAGTGGATAACTACAAATCTCTGGCAGATTGGCAACCTCCACCAAGTAAAATTGAGAATTACAGCACCATGGGTTCAGCGATTACTTGACTCCAGTTCCCATGGCCTTCTTACCTGACTGATACACATGGCAACTTATGGCCCCTTTGAGTCCCTACAGTAGTTCAGATTAAAATGATTTGTGGCTGTGTCCTAGAAATGGTCATGCAAGGCTATCCCAAGTTAATAACCCCAATCCTGTTTAGAAACCCCACCACACAGTATCCCAGATAAACTGTAACTGTTTCCTTTGCTAACACTACTCTGGTAACAGAGGCTATACTCTATAATCCTCCTTGGATAACCAGCTTTTTGGAGTTCCTCCCCAGATTTTAGATGTGTTTACATTTAACTGATTAGTACACCATCAAAGGGTAGTTGGTAACATACACTCTATTAGGACTGGATCTGAGTAATAGTGGTCAACTATTTCACTAAGAATAAGAACAGAATGCTAAACTTCCAGAGAGCTGATCTTGATCATTTGTGCAAGGCATTTGATCTTAAGTTGGTTCAATAAAAATACCACCACCACCACCACCAGCTTAATCTGCTGCAATTTCAGTTGGTTACCATCTGTATCTCCCGTCCCTGGACAATGCTGAAAATAGACAGAATTGTCGAGCCCTCCTTTCCCGGTCAACAAAAACTAAATAAAATAAGTTGGCAAGTTCATCATGGACTGGGAGAGTAGATGCCAAGTGGAAGGCACTGAAGCGGTGTATATAATGGAGGCAATCACTTAAGGGCAAACTGTCAAGGAAGAGAATTCCCTGGTTGTTCAAAGACCTGGAAGGGAAGTTACTGGATATGAAATGGACAAAGCAATTTAACATACACACATGAAATCATCCCCTAGTGGCTCCGTGTTTTTAAATTTAACTGCTTTTTAACCACAGAGTCCCTTTTTGAACCTTTCCATGTTTTTTGCATTTAATATATTACTACATGGCCCATTCTACACCCCACCACCCTTTTTTCCAAAGTAATATTTCCTTGATCGCCCCTAAAATTGTTCACCTAGGCGTTGCCAATTGTGGCCTCTTATTTCTGCTTCCCCTTTCCCTTATATTTAGAACCAGTTTTATACACAGATCGAACCCAAACAGTGTTACTGTATAGGAGAACATTGTTATTCATAGAAATCCATTACTAGAATATGCTTGTTGTGCTGCAGTAGTGACATTGCAATGCTGTTGTACTGCACTGAAGATTCCACTACTGCAGCACAACACAGAATGTCATTGTACACTTTCCATTATACAACTGTGGAGCTAACCGCTGAACCAACCGTCATCTTTTTCTTTATAAAATTCAGTCTGAAATGCAACCAGTTGAGCCCTGCAACCTCCACCCTGGGTTGGAAATGCCAGCTATTAGGATGGACTGCAATATGGAGGTTGGGCTACTTGTAAAGATCATTCAGTGAGTGAGCTGACAGCAGCAGAAGCAGCTTATGATGGCAGCCGTGGTCAGATGGCCTCTGGTTTCATAGGTCGGTGCTTTAGCTGCAACAGAGACTGTTAGCAGGAGGATTTTTTTTTTGTTTGTTTTTTTTTGCAGTTCAGCTCAGGTTGACGTGTGGGACAGACTCAGGCTTGTTACATGGCATGCCCATATGTTATAACCTATAAAGGATGGACTACAACATGGAGGTTGGGCTCATTCTCAAGGTCACTCAGTGAGTGAGCAGGCAGCAGCAGTGGCTTATGACTGCAGCCGCAGTTTTGACAGCCTCTCTGGTTTCACAGGTTATGTTTTAGCTGTGAGAGAGGGGGAGGGGGAGACAGAGAGATCCGAGGTGTATATGTATATTTTTACTTTTACAGTTGACTCAGGTTTACATGTGGGACAGGCTCAAGCTTGTTAGACTGAATGCACATACACTGTTAAGAACAATGTATAGTATGGGCAGCCATACACAGATGAGCCTGAGTTGGTATCTTAAATTTGTCAATGTTTAAGTGGTTGCAATGATAACTTCTCAATGCCATCACAGGCTTGTTGTGTATGGCTGCCCATACATTATCCTCTGTATCATACCTCCTCCTAGCCTTCTTTGTTCTAGACTAAATATATCCAGGCTTTCTAATTGTTTTATAGGTCATATTCCCCTGTCCCACATCATTGTGGTTCCTTTTCTCCAAACCCTTTCTAGCCTGTCAATATCTATCCTGCAGCAAGGTGTCCAGAACTGGCAATACTTCATCTGTGGTCTCACAAAGTGTCTATAAATGGGGTCCAGATCATTGATCTGTTAATAACATTTTGTGTTAATAAACCCGATACTTGTGATTTTTTTTTTTTGGCTGCCATTTCACATTGATGCCCACGTAATAGATCATTGGTTATGATCAGATCCTTGATTATAATTACTCACAGATCCCTTGTTTGATTTTGGTACCATATAAGTAGTTCTGTATGTCAGCCTCCTATTTTTTCCTTCCCAACCATGCTGCAAAATGTTAATTTACAGGCAAAGTTCTGGTGAAGCTGTCAACTTCCCCTTTGAGAATCACTTCTTGAATTGTTGACATTCTATGGAAAACTCTCCAGTTTTCACTTCTAATCCACTTTGGCTGCAAACTTCACTTTAAGGTGAATTTGGGTACCTGTTTTTTTCAGATAGAGACTGCTGGTGAACAAGTGCCTGTAGGTGACATGGATCAGCTCCTGCAGGTCACTTGCTACAGATCTGGGTACACAGTGTGCTTCAGTTAGGTTTTGTGGTTTGTGGAAGTGTGGATGGGGACAGATCTGCTGTCTGAGTCTTAGAAAACTACTGTAAAACCAGCTTCTGCAGCTTTCTCTTCATGTATTTGCAATTTTTTCTTTCACTTAGAAGTTTGCTAGTATGTTTTAGTTTTTTTGTCTGATTTTCTTTGTTTCTGTAGTTAATATCTACAGCAGTATTTCTGTATTTCCTTTAATATTTTCAAATGGTGACACAGGGATGATTTGACTCTACAAGGGTTTAGTTAGTAAGTAAAATTTATTTAAGAACAGGAATTGTACAATGAGCAAAAGCCTATTTCCAAAAAGTATCCTGTATAAAACAATAACTGCTCCATTCCATAGTAAGTTACAGTTTACAATAAAAAGTAATATGCAATCTACATAGAAATATTTGGTGCAACACAGAGGACCAGTAGAACAATATATTTATGCTGAAAGAATATTAACCAAAATAGCATGCATATCTGCAGCACAAATAAGGGAGTGCAGACTGCTAAACAAACCCATTCTTTGTATTTGTAAAGTAAGGAAGTGGTCAGACATGGGACAAAGGTGTATAGGGAACATGTTTCATAAAGCTGAGCCACAATTCGAGAAAGTTCATATACAATAGGAGCTAGTGGTAGAGCACTGTACTAATTCAATTCAGCAGCAGAACACAAACCTGGTCTAATGGCCCTTAATACCACAATATAACAAATATAGAGGACTATGCACTATTGAGGGGATGCATGCAAATTACATGTATTCATTCCACATAGCTCTGCACCTGCGGCCATGATGCATGCTGCATGATATGCAGTACCACATGATTTTGCAGGGCCCATGTCCAAGGCCACAGCCCCCTTGTATGCTGCTGCCAGGGGGTATGGATCGACAGACACAGGAAGGCATCCAGTCTGATGCCTGTCCTGGGTCCTGAAGTGGATTTCATACTCTGTGAGAAGGGGATTCTGTGAAGGCTCAGACTACAATTTAAAAAAAAAAAAAAAAAATGGGTGAATGCCTGAATGACTGCTTCCAATCCTCCCTTGCTAACCAGAGGGCTGGGGCAGCACTGTGAGGGCAGCTATGTTGTCCTTTGGACTGCAGGGTTTCTTCGGGAAATGCCTTGTTTTTGCAGAGCAGAGATGGCCTCCAAATTGATGTCTGTTCCACAGGGATAGAATGTACTGAAACCGGAGACAGTCTGCTGCTGGCACTGCAAAGCAAAACACAGGAACATCCAACATTTCCAGCTAGGCTGTGTGTCCTTTGACCCCTTTTACAGTAGTCATTGGTCTAGAGAAACTACAAACATGGTGACTTTTTTGTCATCTTTCACTTTATCTTGTATTTTCACATGGTTAGTCCACACTCCTGTATCTTAGCCCCCTATGCCTGGCACCTCAGGTCTTCATGAATGGTGTGGAGTGCAAGCATGCCTCATGACACATCACAGAACTGGGGGGGATCATGTACACCCCTGCCACGAATGCTACTGGGGGTGTGGACACCCTGATTCACAGAATTCCATCTTGGGGTTGCCTACACACCATGGATTTGCAAGACATAGGTTGTGGATGCATGGAACGGCCTTCCAGAGGAGCTTGTGGAGTTAAAAACGGTGGTTGAATTCAAGCATGCATGGGACAGTTATAAGGCAATTCTAGGGGGTGAGGGTAGAAAGAAGTAGGCTGCTGGTTAACTAGGATCTGCAGCTAATCCATTAGGTAGGGAAATGGGCAGACTGGGTGGGCCAAGCGGTCCTTATCTACCGTCAAATTCTATGTTTCTATGTTTAATCAGCATCACATGCATAGAACCCATAGTGAAAGATTTGATATGAGACAACTGTGGACAAACTGAAGGGAGTGAAGCCACCTGTGGTTCATCAGGGGCATCCACCTGAATTTGTGATAACGGACACAGTTGTGGGTGACCCAAAGGGAGTGCAAAATAAAATAGCAGAATTTATTAAAAGCATCCTGTGTATGTAATTGGGTAGTAAACACAGGGCTTGATCCTGCAATCTCCTGCTTCCCAAGTTAGTGCTCAAACCACTTGACTTCAGTGCCTCTTAAGTTTTACTGAAGAATGTAGTAACTCTGCTGCTATACTCGGACCCCAGTACACACATGCAAAATGGGTGCAGCAGTGAAATATGGTTATTAAGTGTTATGCTTAAAATAATCAAATATTGTTCCTAATCAACGGAACTCTCTGAACATGTTATCCCATATTACTATTGGTCTGGTGTTAGAACACTGGTATTATCCATTTCTGATGCCACATTGCCAATATTACAGGATGTGAATATTGTATTTCCTTGCTGGAACAAGTGGCCAGTCGCACATTATATTTCCAATCATTTAATGAGTGGTTCACTACTTCAGGAGCACCATCAGATTCCAGAATATCTACCAGAATTCTTTAATGATGTAAACTTTCACTGGAACATTCTTGAAATGCTTCATTCAGTTGCATGTGTTTGTTAGAATATGTAAATAACACACAACAGGACATGGGGTTGAGCAGAATTAATGCATTATGAGCTCTGCACATGAACAACTGAAATGCCTACATTACATGTATCTGCAGTGCAGAGTCAAACCAATGACAACCTGGGGTCCCGAGGATGCCTGCATCATTCACCAAAGTGGTGCATGTCCCTTCTGTGCTTGATCCCCTGGCTGTTTGCACATCTACACATGTGGATGGTTTGGGGGAGTGGTAAGGGGTGTACTCTCACTCTGCACCATTAATACAGTGTGAGTGCTGGGCAAGGGGGTGCAGGCTATGTGGGCAGGATCCCTGCTGTAGCCACTGCCTGCTCCCCCCCCCCGACATGACCAACCAGCCATGGCAGTAAGAAACCCCCTTATATTCTGAGCCAGCACTCTGGTCAAGCAGAGAGGGTTGGGCAGCCACTGGGCAAGCGCCCTCTTTTCTATAATTAACAGATGTGCAGTGTCCCACAGTACCCTGTTCCGAGTGTAGCGGGGGTGTACTATCGGACCAGGACAGGCCTCTGATTGTATGTCCGTCTCTGCCCACCAACTCACCCCCTCACATGGGGGTGGGACTCCAGACAGGCACCCTGCAGAGGCTGGCAATTGTGAATTCCATGCTCTGCCCACCTGTCCGTTGGAGTGGAGTTGGGTAAACCAGGTACATGCATCTCGCAGGTACCCAGCCCGCACTGGTGCAATAGGCATCCACTTGCATTGTGAGGCACATGGCTGATATAGGAGGCAGTATAGCACAGTGGTCTAAGGCTCTGAGCTGCAAATTTGGTGACATCCACCAGGCCAGACCTGGGTTTGAATCCCACAGCTTCCACTTGCATACTGTGTGACCCTGAGCAAGTCACTTAACCTCCTTGTGCTCCCAGGTCGCTCCTGTAAAAAAGCTTTCAGCTTAGTGTGCTATACCTGGTTAAACAACTAAATAAAAAAAAAAAAAAAACACCGGAACTGCATTAGTTCTGAACAACCCCATGCCCAGAAGTTCATTATTGCCCTTACCAAATGATATTAATAGTTAAAAAAGCTAGAAATATTGATGTAAAACCTGAACTATGTGGGGAATTTTAAATGAATAAATAGTCTTTCTCATCTCCTGAGACAGCTTATTAAACCCCCCCCCCTCCCAAACCTACAGTATACTTCTAGCCAATTATATACAAAGGTTAACTGGTTAGCTGGGCAATTTTGTGTGTTTTTTAATGCCTCTGCCCATTATACCCATTATGAGCTATTGCAAATGGCAGCATCTTGTTGTTTCTGCTGTTTCACAGCCTGCAGAAGAAGCACATTAAGTTCGAATGATTAACTCAAGGTTACACAGTAAATCAATGGTTGAGGTGGGATATGGATTTTTTAGCTCAAGTTTCACAGGCCTGTGCTGACAACTGAACCCCGGTGTTGTTTTTTTTCCTCTGAGGGCTGAAGTCCCTGCCATAAGCCAAAAAGTCAGAGCGTGTACATTTCTTTCTATTTTTCCTCCTGTAGCCACCACTTCACTTCTCCTGATTGATCTGGAGGCACACCCACACACCAGTTTGCATATGCTGCCATACCTTTGAGAGGTATCTCCCCATATCCCCGCGCCAGGCTGGGAACCAATACCGACATGCGACTATGTGCTACAGCCCTACCGGGCTTAGGAAGCTGCGTCCATCAAGCTGCTGCGGTCAATGCTGCCATTTTCCTCCTGTTAAATCCCTCTGAGTGCAAACATGCAATGTCGTCAGAGGTACAACACGCTGACGTCCGCTGTACTCTGCCCGTTAATTGCACCAACTCTAGCAGTGCCCCCGATAGTCACCAGGGGCTGCTGCAGAGCAATGAGAACGCACAACCCTCCCTGGGATAGTAGAGCAGTTCTCCAGACACTCGATCCAATCTTCCCTCCACCCGCGCCAACTCCTTACAACCGGGGTTCACGTCCAAACCTGGGTCACCATCATGGCAGGAGGTATGGCGTCCAGCGCCTCAACTCTCGCCACCACCGGGCCGGCCAGAGTGTCTACATTATTGATGCAATATTTTTAATTTCCACTGCCACTGAAGGGTATGCATCCCAGCCATTCACTTGTCTGGCAGTGAGCTACTTAAGGCCACTCCCACACTCTCTCTTTTTTTTTAAGGGTAGCAAAGTAACACAGTCCCTATGTTGAACCAGAATAGACAAACGTTTGGAAATTAATGCATATTTTTGGCTTTAGGCATAGCACTTGAGTGTTTTGGTATGATTGCCTGATCTGCATATTTATTAAGAATTGTATTTATTTAGTTGCTGTTAACCATGTAGGTACACTAAACATTACAGCGACAATTTTCACACAAGACGCAGGACAGAAGCAGAAATCCACGGTGAACAGAAAAGGTACTATAATACACATGATGTGGAATGCAGAGCGATACTTGCAATATAAGAAATAAAATATGGGCTACAATTCACAACGAGTTTGTGTTTCCATTGTGGGGTTGAGATACCAGCCTATGGATCTCGAGAGTGAAGCTCAAGAGGTCGATGCTGATACCTCAACCCCACGATGGAAACACGAGGCAAGTTGTGTATTGTCATCCATATTTTATTTGCTATTATGTATGGTTTATAAAAATAGACTCAAAATATAATACATTACCTTAGTTTTACTATAATAAATGACCGTGGCAAGAACAAGGAACTGATTGTCTTACTTGTTTGAATGCAATACATAGACAACTGTTGAACAGGAAAATATTGAAACAGTGTTTTTTGTCTAGGATTAAATACGTGAAAACGTTCATTGGTGTCATTTCTAAGTAACGATGCAGAACAATTTTTGCACATAGTGAGCAGCGTGTGAAGGAAAAAAAGAAATGCCCTACCTGTTAGTTGTGGGCTCCTATTCAGTATGATCGACACATTTAATTTTAAAAATAAACTCTGCTATGAGCAGATCTAACTCCAATACAGGTATGGTTGATACGTCTCTTGTTTCACCCTTATTCAACGAGAAAAGAGTTTACTAGTTTCATGTCTAAGGCTTTTTTTTTTTTGGATGCCCTCTTGTTTTCCTGTTCGAGGATAAATGGTTCACATTTAGACAATGGTTTAGAGTGAACTGCGGCCAACTTTTTCAAAGTACCAACCATTTTAATTTTTATGAGGTAATATGTGCTTCAGTGAAGGAAACGATGCAGAGCATTCGGCTGCAGTGAGCATGAGGGAATCACAGGTGTGGGTAAAAATGGAATGTGCACAATAAGGTTTTTGACTTGTTTTGGATTATGTGCACAGTAAGTCCAAACTATACACTATAAGGATATGGTAGGGAGATATAGAGGTAAGGTAACATAAACAATATTAGTGTGCCATATCAAACAGATGTATGTAAAAATAGGATACAGAGCGCAACGGTTACGGAGAACATTTGGTAGGTGACACAAAGGCAAGATAACAATGATCAATCTTTATTGTATCATAATAACTGGCTCTTCCTTTTTACCATTGAAAAATCGTGGCATTATTTGCCTTAATAAAGGAGTGTTTATTATAGCAAACGTGCATGATTTCTCTTGCGGTATGTGTGCATGCACCCACCGCAGCTGTTCCGCCCGGACTGCTGACCGTCTAGTCTTTGCCCCAGAGTTGTTACTGCCGTTGGAACTCGGCGGTGTCTGCCAGGAAAAGATTCAACACATTCAGAATTGTAATTGACATTTTGGCTGCGGGCAGAAAAATGTAATTGCAAAAGTTTAAATCAATAAATGCGACTGCGCGTGGCACTGGAACCTAAGTGAACTGCTGCCGCACAAGAACGTCTTTGTTTTATTTTATATAATTGCTGCGGCCAAAAAAGGATGACCCAGCAATTATATAAAATAAAATATGTGGTGGCGTGCGTAAACTCAAAGTTTACACATTCCCTCAGTGTTAGATGTTTTAATAAACCCCTCGAGCTTCACTCTGGGTTTATGTAGCACCTAATACCTGGGGTAAACGTTTCATTACACACACCACCCACCACCCCATACTTTATTCTATATATAATAAATAAATATAGATAATTTATTCATTGCAATCAAGTATAAATGTGGATTGAAGTTAATACTGTAAATATAGAGCAAAAACTAAATATTTGGACACTTGTAAGATGCATGTACACATTCCTTTTGGATCAGAAGTCCAATGTCTTGCCATACTAGTCTAGCAATTTTAGTGAATCAAGCATTTGATCTGGTTGATGCAGTGTTCCTTTGGAAGACTTTCCAATATTACATATAATGTTTGAAAGCTTTATGCTTTTCAGTTTATGGACTATTGTTGTCAGAATGCTGATATTGGATGTTATTCAGTCTGGAAGTTTTGTATTCTTTGGAAAGTGCAATAAAATGCTTATATACAAAAAGGTCCATCAAGAGGATGAACAACAAGGAAGTAAAAAAGTAGTTTAGCAAGTGTTCAGTTACATTCCATACAGTAATCTAAAGTTATTCATCCAGTACAGTACTGATCATGGATATCAACCAGCAGAAGTCCCAAATTCCCATGGTTATCTCTTCGCTCCATTCATTCCTCATAGTGAAGGAACTTTAGTAATACAACCTTTAGCTCAAATAACTTAATTGTGTCCATGACCAGTCCAAATTCATGTGCTGATCAGGGGACAAAATGTTTCATAAACCTCCTGGTGCAGTCATTGCGAGTACACCATGTCTTCTTAAATCTAGTCTGATCACCTTTGTTGTTTATTTGACACAAATAAACTGCTCCGTTTATGATCTGGATTAGTTATAGGATCAAATAAGTTTTACAATCATCCATATGCCTCTTTTCCAAATGTTTCCAGATCCCATTCCTGGAGAATTCTTTGGTAAGGTACAGCCCATTTTTTTGTTCTGCAAAGTATGGCCTGCTGGATCACTGTATATCCAGTAGTAAGTCTGGAATACCATTCCAAGCATGCATAATCAAAAATAGGTAACAATTTATGCATGTACTGTACAGTTAACAACTATTCGCCTTTTAACTTTGCTATTTTTTAAGGTAAGAATAAAATATACACAGAGTGCCTTGATTCAGCATCTGTTGTTCATGAGATTTTCATGTCAAATCCTTTAATAGTATTACCTCCAATAATATCACTATACTAATCATTAAAATTTCTGTTTTATTTCCTTCTAAATTTTGATGCATCAAGACTTTAGAAGACTTCACCCTTAGAACTTGCTTGTTTCCTTTATTTTGAGTTTACTATGCCTTTTTCCCTTTCACCCCAGGTACCCCTAATAAAGTCATACTCCTGCACCCAGGCCTGTCACCTGCCTTACCTGGGACTTACCATCACTACCACCATGTTATTCGTTCGCTTGCTCCCCCAAGATTGGGCCATCAGAGGGAGCAAAGTACTCCTAATGGAGTTTAGCTCAGTTCAGTGGTGGGCCCTATAGTTGGTATTGTGTGGGGCATACAGTGCTGAGCCAGAGTCATACTACATATTCAGAGAAGTTTCACTTGTTCTCTCAGACCCTAGGAAGTGACCTGGCCCCTGTGGACACATGCATTCACACTGGTGCTTGGTTATGCATGTGTCCCATTGGTCAGCATCCTCCCTCATGTTCTCCTGCACAGTCACCTTACAGCGCCACTTGTGGTCACCCAGGTAGTGGTAGCACACCAGAGGCTGTCAGCCCTCCCTCCCTCCTTCCCTGAAAAGGAGACATCCTATAGTATGCTTGATCCACTTCCCCAACCTACCCTCTTGCTCATTCCAGGACCAGGGTAATCTGCATCACAAGGAGTAGCACTTCCCACTTGCATTTTCTTTTCATTTTCTCAATTTATCCTATTAACCACCATATCCAAACTGTTTATTGTTTGCTTTTTATGATTGATATGAGTGTCCTCTACATACATGAATCAATTTCCTTTTGTTTCAATATCACTAATCATAATTTAAAGAAAAAAAAGACCCAATCTGGTGCATTGATGGCCCCTCCTCCCCCATAGTCTCCCTCTCAGACACCACAGTCAGTCATATTTTGTTTCTTTCATCTACAAAGGAACCCACCCATCTTATCAATACACAGTCAACATTCAAATACATTTTTTGTTAGAATTTTATTGATCAAATTGAACACCTTCAAGTAATGTAAAGTAATATGTTATATTTATGTACTGATCCTTATGTAAACTATCCTTTATTTCTTCCAGTATCCAATTACTTGTGAAAGTTTAATTTACTTACAATATGAGTAAGAGAAACTGATCTTCAATTACATACTTTTCTGTTTTCTCTTTCTTGAGTAATGAGATCATTCATTCTTTTCTAACCTAATGAGACATTACCTTCATGTAAACTTGCATTTATTACAGCTGTTTTTTTTATTAGTGTCAGTGAGTTCGCACAATTTCCAATAACCACGATTGTACAGTATTTTGGCCTGGTTCTTTTGTGGTATTGAGTTTTATTATTGCCCTAAAACATGATTTTTACTTACTGTGAATCTAGCTGGAACCTGAATTAGACCAAAACACTGAGCCCTGTATGGGGAAACTCTCTACAGCACTACATGGTGCTTTATTTATTAATTTGGTGTATCCATTTTTTCAACTGTAACATTACCATCTGTCAATTTTCTCACTGCTCCTTAGTAGTGATGGGTGAAGTGGCCCAATTCGCTCCGTGGAGTAAAGGCAAATTCGCGGAGTGCTCTGCAACACAAAGTGGAGTACTTCGCGTTTTCAAATGGGTAACACAAAGTCCATTGAAAACAATGACTTTGCGTTACTCTGCCTTCCCAAACCACTACTCCAACCAATTATTCTTAAGGTGAAGTACATTAAAAACAATGTACTTTGCCTCACTTCACCTTGTTTTTAAGCTCCAAAGGTGAATTTTGCAGTGATTCATGGGATTTCAGGGCTCTAGATTGTTCTGCACTGCCTCAGTTTGGGGTAGGGTGTGTATGAAGGTGTAGGAGACCATCTGCTCTGAGAGCTCTCTGCAATTCAAACCTTCTAAAAGCTGTTTAAAAAAGCCTTTTTGAGTCTTTCTTTTTTTTGCTGGAACTTTAATTCATCAATTATAGGAAACCCTCCTTTGCTCATATCATCGAGCGTTTGTGTGTGGATTTTGAATATTAATGTACAACATTCAGTCTGTGTACTGAGACAGTGGAAGTGTGCTTGGGGGAAGGGCATATCTGTGGTGTAGATTAACTTGAAGAAAAAGACAATGCTTTCTGTTTGATATTTTTCTTGTATAACTAATAATGTACACACAGTAATATATTTTTAATAATTCTTGCCATTTTTTTGCTGATTGTTGTGGTGCAGCAGTGCAAAACTTTAGTTTGCTTAAAATATGTGGTTGTATTACTGAAGTTTTCAATTTGCTATGCATTACTTAGTGTGTGAGTGTGTGTATGTGTATGATGCTTGTTATCAAATCAGACATCTTTTATTGTGCCACATAATTTCAGCAGTGTGAACCTGCTATCCACTGCAGCTGTGTAAATTTTTGTACTTCTTTGTGGTATCTTTACTGGTACTAGTACTAGTGACTGTTACTGCAGCAGTGCAGTACACTCTCCTCCCCCCCCCCGTGGCTCCCGCCCCAACCGGCAAAGGTATTCTTTTCCAGATTTGAATTTATGATGGTGAGCACTGGTTAGGTGTTGTGCCTTTGCATCTGCATCTCTTCAGTGCACAGTGCAATCTTAATCTGTCTGTGCATTTGTATCTCTTTAGGGCCCAATCTCCATCTGTAACTTAAGTCACAGTTGTTTCTTTTGCTTCCCTTCAGAGTAATGGACAGGTGTGGTGCATAATTCTGCATGAACATTGTGGTTACTAATATGAGTTTTTAAGTCAGGGATATCGTCACGAGTCATTCGTGATGCAAATCATGTTCTTCATCACGGTCACAAATGCAGTCACAAATCATGATTTATGATCAAGTCACGAATCACAACATTAATTTTTTTTACCAGTTACTTGGATGTATTGTAAGCCTGTTTTGTAGTATCGCTCCAGGCTTCACCATCCCACCATTGTACTCATTAATAAATGTTTTTAAGTCAGGGAGTTGGACAGTGTCTGCAGTATATACGCAGACTGGAAAGAAGACTGACTGCACACATGCAGTTTAGCACAGTATACTTGCACTGTTCAGAATACAAAGTGTCACGCATACGGAAGACTACAAAAAAGGGCATAATTACATACAAGGGTTGGGATGGTGGAGGAATACATTTTATACCACTGCAAGGAAGGTGTGGGGGGGCACATGGTGTGAGTGGAAAAAAAATAATGTGGGATCCCATGGTGATCCAGCAGCAGTTCCAGCATGGACATAATTTGCAACTGATGTCCCTCTATGCGATCCAGCCACTGCTCCACAGCACTCACCCTCTCGTAGTTCTCCTCGACAGCACTCCAGAGAACTGCCAAGTCAGCCTGTGTTACACGCAGTTCTCTGGGGTCCACACATTCTACAGGCTGACCTGCTGGTGGTGGGAAGGTTGGGATGCTGGTGGAGCAGCAGGTGCTGTGTGGCCCTCCTCTTCTTAGGGATGCAGCAATGCACAGCTGCACCCTCTGCCACAGAATGGCCAGCAGGTGCAGGCATGGTTAATTCTGTGGCAGCCTGCCACTCCAACTGCTGGTGATTGAGCATATGGGTGCACTGGCCCTCAGTCCCCAGGGGACCACGGTGCACCTCCACCTCACATAGGCAGCACTTGACCACACTGCTGTCTCCCCTACACAGTAAAAAGCTGCCAAACAATGGAGGTGCAGGGAGGACCAGGCACAGGCAGGGGATGGCCAGATGAACTGGCAGCCGGCTGGTCACAGTGCTGAACAGGGATGGGATCCACACCTGGGCCCGGGGGAATAGGCACATCCTGCTCCAGAGGACTTGGTGGTGGTGGTGGTTCAACTGCCTCAGAGTCTGGACAGGAGGCAGTGCTAGTCCTGCTTCTGGTGGGGGGGGGCACTGACAAGTATTGAGCGGTCCAACAGAAATGGGTGCCCATGCCCTCCATACAAGCGCACAGTACGATGCTTGCCACTACCATGCTCTCCCAGAGCTGCCCCAACCCTAGACATTCCCTCATCCTTGTCCATCTCTCCTACTGAGCTCCCTCAGTCTGAGCAATTACTACTTACACTGTCACACAACACACACACACACACACACACTCTCTCTCTCTCTCTCTCTCTCTCTCTCTCTCTCTCTCGCTCTGTCTCGCTCTGTCTCGCTCTGTCTCTGTCTCACTCACACACTCACACAGGCAAACAACTAACTACTTATAAAGATAAGAAAACTAAAATTTACAGAAAGAACAAATTAAGTAAAAAAGAGTACAGAAAAGACAAAAAAAAAAGTAGCTTTTAAAATAGCTGTTGAGTCTAATTCAGAGTTTAAATCTCCTCCTCCGCTCTGATCTCAAAGTATCAGCAGTCACAAAACACACTTCTCTCTCCATCTGCACAGGAGAAAGTAAAAGTGTCTGCTTGTATGACTCACTTTCTTCCTGCCTAGTTAAAGGAAAACTACACCCAAAACATGAAAAAATATATGTAGTGCAGAGTGTTTTAATGTGTATGTGAAGTTTTAGTGTTTCCTTCCCTCTGACTGGTATTAGGAGTTTTTCACAAATTAGCCTGCTAGCTTTATGACCCCTTGGGAATCTCCATACCTGATAGTGTAATTGTATTTCTGGTTCCCACAGTGCATTTTGTCTCATGTGACTGGGATGTAAGAGAGACCCAACATTCAGCACACGCATGCCAAACAAACTAAATATCTTGGAAGCTTTACAAGCTGCACAAAAATTACCAGCAGCAAAGTTTTTCAGGACAGTAAAACCTTTAGGATGAGGGTGGTCACCAAGCTGAATTCTACAGATTTTAAAATATAGCCATCTCTGTTGTTGTGAACTGATTGTAATGCAATGCTTTCTGCTGGATTTATGGGCTCTGCTACATCACCATCACATGAAACAAGGTGCATTCTAGGACAAAGAAATGCAATAAACCTATTTGATATGGTGATCTCCAGGGGCCGTAAAACTACCCTTAAGCTAGCAGGCTAATTTAAGAAAAACTCCTAATACCAGTTAGAGGGAAGGAAACACTAGAACTTCACATACAAATTAAAACACTCTGCACAACATATATTTTTTCAAGTTTTGGGCGTAGTTTTCCTTTAAAGAGCATGTGACTTACAGTACTACAAACCATGTGATGTGTGGAGGGGGCTGCCAAATCTGAAACATTAAGTGGGTCACTTAGAATCATAATGAGGATCGCGAAGTCCATTAAAAATAATGACTTTGCCTTACTTCGCATTGCCATTCCGCCTTAATGTGAAGTGGTAATGAGAAGGCGGAGTGAGCACTTTGCATTGCCCACTCTGCATAGTGGATTGGCAATGTGAAGTGCCCACTTCGAGTTCATTCACCAGCGGAATTTAAATTCGCTGCATCTCTACTCCTTAGCCGTATATCATTTTGTTACAACCTACCATCCCCTAGAAAGATAACATTTCTTTTGCAAGAGCTTGCCTACTCTATTGACTCCATTTTTGCATTACCACCTGCTTGCTGGATCTTACAAAATGCCTACGTCTATTTCAGCTAATGTGTCTATTTTTAAATTTACTTTCTAAAATTGATTGCATGCCACCATCACTTTCCCTAAAGAAAGTTTCACTTTTTCACGTCTATCAGTGTGATGTACAGACATTTTTGAGATTTTGCATTTCCTGCTTGGGTCTTTCACATGACATGAAGTACTGCACTATTTGTCAGAGCTTCAACCAGGCTCAAAGGATGCATCATGGGCTTTTAAACATTTTCTACAGAAAATTGAGAATGTCAAGTGGTTGCTTTAGCATCTTCCCTGGGGTCCCTAGCTTACTCACTGGGTCTGCTTTTTGAATAACCTTACATGTCACCTCAACAGAATTTATAGTGATTGTGTGAGCATTCGCAGATGCCTTTTTCACAGAGTATGCCATTGCCACCCATGCTTCATATGCTGAAGCTGCAATTTGTTTTGTACAAAAAATCTGTTGTCATTTTTATTTACATTTTATCAGCACTCTGTCCTCCAGTTTTCTGTGTGCAGTCACACCCCCAGAATGTCATGCAAGGGAGCTCTCAATGTTTTACATACAGCACCAAGGAATTCTGGGTAAATTATCATGTTGATGTAAATGTTAGTTACTCATCTCTGTAGTGGCTTCAACAATAAAAGCTTTCACATGTTTATTTTCCAAACAATGCATTTTGCACATAGTATCTAGCTGATGAGATTTCTTTACTGAGAGATGAAGGGCTGGATTCACAGACGTGTGCCACAAGCTGCGACAATGGCAGCTTGTGGCAATGGCCACTGCATCCTGGACCCTGTGCCCGATGCAAAAAGGAGCAGGGTCTAGGAGCCTGCGTCCAGGAGCTTGCAGTAGTATTGCATGGTAAGGTGCAGCTCCCATGTATGCCACAAAAAACAGAATGGGTTAGGCAGCAGATGCACCCGCAGAACGGTGTTGTGGTGCCCCCCATGCACATCCTGATCGATCCTCATCGGGTGTGGACTCCAGCCCCATCCCCCTTATTAGAATATCCCCGATCACTCCCATAACTCCCTGGTGTCTAGTGGCCTCTCCACCTCCCCCACAGTGTCATCATAACTGGCACAAGTTCGCTGAGCCGTTACCGATTGAACTGTGCCAAGCTTCTGTTCTGTAATGATACGCACTTTGAATGACTGCCACCGTCATTCACAGAGTGTGTATTAGTACAGTACGTGGGCTTGGCATAGTTCAGTTGGTGGCTGGCCATGGTGGTGAGCAGAGGGCTGTGCCAGTTGCTGGTGGGGTATTGGGGAGGTGTGGAGGGGCTTCCACTGTTGGGTAGGGGGTGGGACCACTAGACTACCAGGGAGTTACAGGAGTGAAGGGGGTGGATCTTGCCCCAGGGCATGTGGGGGGAGCTCTCAACATGTGTGTGTGTGTGTGTGTGTGTGTGTGTGTGTGTGTGTGTGTGTGTGTGTGTGTGGTCTGGGCATTGGGTGGGTTTCCCACACACTCTTCCTGGCTCAGTGCATGCCATGCCTGGGACCTGGATCTTATGGGCGGTCTGTAGCCCACAGGGGATGTAGAGCTGGGACTCGGTGGCAACCTCCAGTGAACGGCAAAGACCATTTACACCAGCTTTTTGTTGGCGTAAATGGTCTTTGACAGATGTTCTCTGGTGGTTGTTTCTGAATCCCGATTTGTGGACATAGTAGCCACCTTACCTGAATTGGGTGCTAATTCTGCCATAAACCCCCTTATGCCATGTCGCAAGGTGGTTTATGGCACATTTGTACAGTTAGGCACAGGCAGCCTGCAGCATGGTGCAGGCTGTCTTTATGAATCCCACTGGGATGCAACTCAGGACACAAATGCTACTTGCACTATTTTTTCTGATGCAAGTTGCCTTGCATCCTGATTTGCCTTTTGTGAATCCAGTTTCTAATATCAGTAGTGTAGATGTCTGCAATATTGAGACTGACCAAAAGAGGTCTCTGTTTCAAAACGGTGCTTATAAACTTTGTTTCCCTTGCATAATGTTACACTTGAGGGTTGCAGCACTGAGAACAAAAAAGGGGTGGGTTATGCAAATGAAGCAGAGCACAGAAATGAAAGCATTTATTTCATGGAAAGCAGCACTTTTTGGCAGTTTGAATGGTAGGAGATTGAATCACAACTCCTACAGGTTACTAATCCCATTTTCTATGTCAGAGCTCACAAAATCACTTTAAAGGCTTCTTCAATGGTGCACCCCTGCATACAATCCATGTCTACATCACAATCCAGATACCCACTAAATCCCTGTAAGAGTGTAGATGCTTCATAAGTCACCGTGACTGACTTGACCATCATTCACACACCAAGTTCAAGTGTATAGTCTGATTTCATGCTGTTGGTAGTGTGCTTCCTGTTTATGGCACATCACTGGTCACAGCCAGTGCTTTACTGTAACTGTTTTCTTCATCAGCTCCACCAGCTGGTGCTGTCATCACTAGCGCTATAGTTTTGGCTATTGTCCAGTCCCTCCAGTTCCATGCTCCCTCTGCTCAAGGGACCAGCAACCCATTTCCATTTCTCACCCCATTCCTCTGCTGGACTATCTGCTTTCTCTTGATGTTTACTATTACTCTAGAATCCAATCTCATTCCATTCATCACTCCACTTCCTTAGGGAACCTCAGACAAGAGCTGAACTCCTTAATCCACCCACCTGCACCTGTTTTGACTGTGTATTGCTTACACAGGAACATAAGAAACTTAGGAAAAACTGACAAGAAAGAGAGTCACAATAGCCCATTTAGCATATTCACCCTATTTCAGCAAGAATAACCACGGATGCCCATTTTTTAGAAGATGTTTGCCTAGACCTATCTCAGAACTATTAACAGTT